>JXCR01099032.1:26051-50230 GCA_002079205.1 Phalaenopsis hybrid cultivar
ATATATATATATATATATATATACATACAAATAATAATAAGATAAATAAGATTAAATGATTTAAGAGTCATGCATCCCATTTCAAATGAAGAAATTAGAGGTGCGAGGAGGGAAACGATTGTGGTGAAAAAGAAGAAGAAATCAAAGGGAAAAAGGAGAAAGAAAGTTCACGGTCTGCCTTTGAGAGGAGAAGATAAGGAGGAAGCCGAAGGAGGAGGAATGTTCGTGCGGTTCTCTTTGTCGTGCGATACTTGCCGTACACGATTGAAGTTGCGCTTTTTACGTGAGCAACGACGAAGAGGAAGAAAGAGGATCAACTTCGTGTGCTACTAGTGTGCTCGCGTGAGGTGTAAGACAAGGTCGACGACGATGAAGTAAACACGGGCGAGCGGCTATGGATGGAATCGATGTCGAAGGAAAGAGTAATAAGATTTGCGTGCTTTGTTGGGATAAACTGCGATTTGCATGCTCTGTAGGGATGAATTGCGATGGAAGAAGAAGAGAAGTGGAGATCTAGCGGTACCGTGCGCGTTGTTGGGTCTTTCGAGCCACGCGAGGAAGAGAAGGAGAAGTCGAAGAAGAAGTGTTGTGCTTACATAGCGGAAGAAGGGAAGCTTCCTGCTGTTGAGCACGTGTGCGTTAAGGCAACTTGAAATTTTATAAGGTATAATTGAGATTTTTAATAAATTTATTTATTTCTATTGTTGTGTCATAATGTGTGATTGGGCTTTAGGTGCGTACGGTAAGAACCAAAACTTTTAGGTATTTAATATTTTATGATGTAAATTTGCTTAAATTGAAATTACTGGTTTACTTATTAAATGCTAATGAAACATTTAAATTAATCAAATATTGAAAAGTAGAAGATTTGAGGTTGAATGAATTAAAGTTGTACAAGGCGGGAAGCAAATCAAACTTTTAACGTAAGAAATCGTATAATAAATCGTGTGATTTTAATTATATATCATTAAATACATTAAGTATTTCTTTTAAGAATAAGATTCTTATCAAATGATATCAAATTCATTTAATATAGGTAGTTGTATAAAAAAGTTAGTAGATAAAAAGTAATTTAGAAATCTTATAAAAGCAAGTGGAGTGGTTATTTTCTTATTTGTATTAATATTAAAGTTTATTAAATAAAGAATTTCTTTAATGCTTTCGACAATGATTTTATGCATGTTGTAGCTTAAGAATTAAAGGAAATAAGCGGGAAAAAGGAAAATGAAAGTTTAATATCATTAAAAGAAAGTAATTTGAAGGAAATAAAATGATAAATAAATGTTTAAGTCATAAAGATTTACTCTCGGGTGGTACTGACAATTGATGCAATATACCCGTGCACGTTAAAAAAAAAAGAAAAAGCGTACTTTCGGGTACAATTTTTTGTCTTCGAACACATTTTTTGAGGGTGTCGTCAGACACATTTTGAGGAAACCATCGGGTATGATGGTAATCCTATAATGACTATTAAAACGGTTAAAAATGATAAACACTTAAAGTGGAATGAGAGGGATAAAATTAAAGTATTAATGAAATGAACTATATTTTCTTTTGGTCAATCATGTATAGCATAACATATGAATTTAATGTAGATTATACTTTAATTACTCAACGAGTTACACTCATGGTTGCAATTAACGTTTTCTTTCAGGAGAAAGAAAATTTGAAGTTGATATGTCTAATAGAAGAGATTTGATTTATAGGAAGAGGATCAATGCTGCTAAGTATATATTTTTTATAATGATAGTTTCTCTTTACTGTTTGTTTCAAATGTTGATTTACTGTTCAGTACTGGATTAAGATGTTATCTTTGATGGTTGTTGTTAAACTTCATTGCACTTTGTGGATTAGTGGTTTTTTTTATATATTGGAAGTTTTCAAAAAGCAGATAGTTGGATGTCAATACCGTCTGACCATTGTTCCTGTCTTATTTAATTCAAAGCACCGGGCTGTGTCTGTGACAAAAATGGTATGGGAGCAATTAGGTGTGATCCTGATCTAAAAGCATGAGGGTGATTATTCTAATTCATAAGTAATAATGACAAGGAATTAAATTGTGTCTAATTATAATCTCATCTCTTTTATCTTATTTCAAAAATGTGAAAAAACAGGGAGACGAAGCTATAAATGATATTGTAGAACTTGATACACCCCTGTAGATTAATGTGAATATTGATGCATTTACAAAANATGTGCACACACACACACAGATATATATATATACAAATAATAATAAGATAAATAAGAATAAATGATTTAAGAGTCATGTATCCCATTTCAAACGAAGAAATTAGAGGTGCGAGGAGGGAAACGACAGTGGTGAAAAAGAAGAAGAAATCAAAGGGAAAAAGGAGAAAGAAAGTTCACGGCCTGCCTTTGAGAGGAGAAGATAAGGAGGAAGCCGAAGGAGGAGGAATGTTTGTGCGGTTCTCTTCATCGTGCGATACTTGTCGTACACGATTGAAGTTGCGTTTTTTACGCGAGCAACAACGAAGAGGAAGAAAGAGGATCAGCTTTGTGTGCTACTAGTGTGCTCGCGTGAGGTGTAAGACGCGGGCGAGAGGCTATGGATTGAATCGGTGTCGAAGGAAAGAGATGTAATAAGATTTGCGTGCTTTCTTGGGATGAACTACGATTTGCATGCTCTGTTGGGATGAATTGCGATGGAAGAAGAAGAAGAGAAGTGGAGATCTAGCGGTACCGTGCGCGTTGTTGGGTCCTTCGAACCACGCGAGGAAGAGAAGGAGAAGTCGAAGAAGTGTTGTGCTTACATAGCGGAAGAAGGGAAGCTTCCTGCTGCTGAGCACGTGTGCGTTAAGGCAGCTTGAAATTTTATAAGGTATAATTGAGATTTTTAATAAATTTATTTATTTATATTGTTGTGTCATAATGTGTGATTGGGCTTTAGGTGCGTACGGTAAGAGCCAAAACTTCTAGGTATTTAATATTTTATGATGTAAATTTGCTTAAATTGAAATTACTGGTTTACTTGTTAAATGCTAATGAAATATTTAAATTAATCAGATATTGAAAAGTAGAAGATTTGAGGCTAAATGAATTAAAGTTGTACAAGGCGGGAAGCAAATCAAACTTTTAACGTAAGAAATTGTATAATAACTCATTGTGATTTTAATTATATATCATGAAATACATTAAGTATTTCTTTTAAGAATAGGATTCTTATCAAATGATATCAAATTCATTTACTATAGGTAGTTGTATAAAAAAGTTAGTAGATATAAAGTAATTTAGAAATCTTATAAAAGCAAGTTGAGTGGTTATTTTCTTATTTGTATTAATATTAAAGTTTATTAAATAAAGAATTTCTTTAATGCTTTCAACAATTATTTTATGCATGTTGTAGCTTAAGAATTAAAGGAAATGAACGGGAAAAAGGAAAATGAAGGTTTAATATCATTAAAAGAAAGTAATTTGAAGGAAATAAAATGATAAATAAATGTTTAAGTCATAAAGATTTACCCTCGGGTGGTACTGATAATTGATGCAATATACCCGTGCACGTTAAAAAAAAGAAAGGCGTACCTTCGGGTACAATTTTTTGTCTTCAAACACATTTTTTTCGGGTGTCGTCAGACACATTTTGAGGAAATCATTGGGTATGATGGTAATCCTATAATGACTATTAAAACAGTTAAAAATGATAAATACTTAAAGTGGAATGAGAGGGATAAAATTAAAGTGTTAATGAAATGAACTGTATTTTCTTTTGGTCAATCATGTATAGCATAACATATGAATTTAATGTAGATTATACTTTAATTACTCACCGAGTTACACTCATGGTTGCAATTAACGTTTTCTTTCAGAAGAAAAAAAATTTTAAGTTGATATGTCTGGTAGAAGAAATTTAATTTACAAGAAGAGGATCAATGTTGCTAAGTATATTTTTTTATAATGATAGTTTCTCTTTACTGTTTGTTTCAAATGTTGATTTACTGTTCAGTACTGGATTAAGATGTTATCTTTGATGGTTGTTGTTAAACTTCATTGCACTTTGTGGATTAGTGGTTTTTTTTATATATTGAAATTTTTCAAAAAGTAGATAGTTAGATGTCAATACCGTCTGACCATTGTTCCTGTCTTATTTAATTCAGAGCACCGGGTTGTGTCTGTGACAAAAATGGTATGAGAGCAATTAGGTGTGATCGCGATCTAAAAGCATGAGAGTGATTATTCTAATTCATAAGTAATAATGACAAGGAATTAAATTGTATCTAATTATAATTTCATCTCTTTTATCTTATTTCAAAAATGTGAAAAAATAGGGAGAAGAAGCTATAAATGATATTGTAGAACTTGATACACCCCTGTAGATTAATGTGAATATTGATGCATTTACAAAATGGTGACTGTAGTAATGCAGTTGATTAATAAGTCTCAGACTAAGGCCAGTTCCAATGAAGGATGTTAGATGGATAAGTACCTGAAATTATTTCGAGATATGAGAACCTCTCTCTTTTCTAGAGGAGGAGGTCCGATATATGTTGAATGACTGTTGAGAGTTGAGAAGATTCTAAATGGATTGTCTTGTCCTCTAGNATGACTGTAGTAATGCAGTTGATTAATAACTCTCAGACTAAGGCCAATGCCAATGGAGGATGTTAGATGGATAAGTACCTAAAATTATTTCGAGATATGAGAACCTCTCTCTTTTCTAGAGGAGGTCCGATATATGTTGAATGACTGTTGAGAGTTGAGAAGATTCTAAATGGATTGTCTTGTCCTCTAGAGATGATGGTTACACTAATCACTTTTGCATTACAAGGAGAAGCTGAGAGATAGTGGCGTGGTCAATTGCAGGAGAAATTTGGGGTTAGAGCCACTCACATGATTCAGTGGGGCGAATTCTTGAGCACCTTTAAAGACTGGTTCATACTATGGTCCGTCTAGAGATGGATGCATGACAAGTTCATCAGGTTGGCACGAGGGCGAGTGTCTATCTAGATCGAATACTTGTTTTTGGTGCCACAAGTCAGAACATATGACAAATAATTGCATCAAATTGGTTCAAAGGGCTCTAGTAGATTCCAGGAGCAGTGATGCACTACCTCAGAAAAGTTTTGGTAGGTCGAGGATAGCTGAATCTTCAAGATCAGTGTCAAATGCAAATCAGACTTAACAGAATGTTTAGCCCGGAATATATGCATTATCACAATTGAAAGCTAAGGACTCCATTAACGTTATCATAAGTACGTCTCTCTTAACAATNAGAGCCAGTCACATGATTCAGTGGGGCGAGTTCTTGAGCACCTTTAAAGACTGGTTCGTACTATGGTCCATCTGTAGATGGATGCATGACAAGTTCATCAAGTTGGCACGAGGGCGAGTGTCTATCTGTATCGAATACTTACTTTTGGTGCCACCAGTTAGAACATATGACAAATAATTGCATCAATTGGTTCAAAAGGCTCCAGTAGATTCCAGGAGTAGTGATGCACCACCTCAGAGGAGTTTTGGTAGGTCGAGGATAGCTGAATCTTCAAGATCCGTGTCAAATGCAAATCAGACTAAACAGAATGTTTAGCCCGAAATATATGCATTATCACAATTGAAAGCTAAGGACTCCATTAACGTTATCATAAGTACGTCTCTCTTAACAATTTTAATCAGTACACATTTAGCATCATAAGATTCATGTCATGTCATACATAAAACAAGAATTTAAATATATTAATAAACTGACTCTAAATGTTTAATGAAATGATTTTAATGAGGTGTCATATATCTTCAGAGTTGACTGATAAGAGTATTATTTGATTCGGGAACATCACGCTCATTTATAGCTGATGAACTGGCTAAAGTGATGCAATTTAATATCCTTTTGATACCTGTGATACTATCAATTAAATTGTCGAATAATGCTTTTATAGAAGTTAATAAATCATGTGAGGTGGAACTTATGATTGGTGAAAAGAGTTTTAATACCCAACTTATTGTGTGGCTTTTAATGGAATTCGATGTGATTTTAGGCAAGGATTAAATGTCTAAAAACTTTGTCACTATTGATTGCAATAAGAAGACTGTCAAAATAAATATATCTAGAGAGTAGAACTTAATTTTTTAGTGACAGAGGGCTGACATCTATGATAATCACCTGCATGAAAGTGTTTAAATTGTTGAATCGTGAAAGTAAAGGTTTTATTGCTCATATAACAAATACTTCTAGGAAAGTGCAGTCTTTGCGTGATATTCTGGTGGCAAGAGAATATCCAGAAGTATTCCTTGATGATTTATCAGGGCTACCACCAGTGTGAGAGATTGATTTCAGTATTAAACTCTTACCAGGTTCTTAGTCTGTTTTAAGGCATCCTATAAAATGACAATTAAGAAGTTACAAGAGCTGAAGTACTGACTGTAGGAGTTACCTGATAAGGGTTTATCAGACCTAACACCTCACCTTGGGAAGCTTCGATACTATTTGTAAAGAAGAATGGGAGCTTCATGATGTTCATTGACTACATGGAGTTGAATAAGCTCACAGTTAAAAATAAATATCCATTGTTGATGATTAACGATTTGTTTGATACGTTGGAAGTGGCTTCAGTATTTTTAAATATTCATCTAAGGTCAGGCTATCACCAGCTGAGGTTTAGAGAAGAAGACATAGCAAAGACCGCTTTCTGGGCTAGATATGGGCACTATGAATTTGTGGTGATGTCATTTGGACTGACAAATGCTCCAGCAGTTTTCATGGACCTGGCAAACAAGATCTTCAGACATTTTTTGGATACTTTTGTGATCATCTTTATAGATGATATCCTGGTATATCTAAGGGAAGTCGATCATTTAGGTCATTTGCATGTCGTGCTATAAGTTTTGAAGGAGCATACACTTTATACCAAATTTTATAAATGCGAATTTTTGCTTAAAGTGTGGCTTTTCTTAAACACATTATCAATGGAGATGACATATCAGTGGATCTAAAAAAGATTAAAACGATTATAGATTAGCCAAGTCCTACTACTGTCACTGAGGTTAGGAGTTTTCTAGGTTTATTGGTTATTTTAGAAGGTTTGTTGAGAAGTTTTCACAAATTGCTATGTCGTTGTCAAGATTGACTCAAAAGACAGTGAAGTTTTACTGGTCAGATAGCTGTGAGGAAGCATTCAGAAGCTGAAAACATTTTTAATGTCTGCTCCAGTTTTGGCCATTTCTTCAGGTTTAGATGAGTCTCAATTTTTTAGCAATGCATCATTGAGGGGTTTGGGTTGTTTACTTGTGCACCATGGTAAGGTTATTGCATAAGGATCACGACAATTGAAAAATCATGAAAAGAGTTATCTTACGCATGACTTGGAGCTTGTTGTAGTTGTATTTGCACTCAAGATATGGAGGCATTATCTGTACGGAGTTAGATGGAAAGTTTTTACTAACCACCATAATTTAAAATATATTTTCAGTAAGAAAGAGTTGAACCTAATGCAGAGGAGATGACTAAAATTTATTAAAGATTACGATTTAGATATTTAGTATCATCTGGGAAAGATGAAAGTTGTGGCAGATGCGCTGAGTAGGAAAGTTTTAGGAAACTTGAGCTATTTATTTACGCAACAGGAGCAATTAATTAAAAATCTAGAAAATTTTAAGCTGATCATAGTTGATTATGATGATGAAAGTATGGCTTGGATATATTAGATGACGGTGCAGCCAACTTTAATGAGCAAAATTGGAGATTCTTTAGCCAGAGATAGCAGTATTCAGAATGTTCTGGCGTAGGTTCAGACAAGAAATTTAGAGAAATATGAGCTAGATCAGGATGGTTTATATTGAGGTATAAAGGCAAGGTTCATGCTCCAGAGGTTAATGACCTAAGGAAGGACATTTATCTGGTTACATTATTCACCTAGAGAGCAATAAAATGTATCAGAATCTCAAAGAAGTATTTTGGTGGCTAGGATTGAAGAGGATTGTCAAAGAATTTGTGGTTAAGTGTCATTCATGTCCCCTAGTGAAGGCCGAACATCAATGCCCAAGAGGTCAGTCGTAGGCTTTACAGATTCTGGAGTGGAAATGGGAAAAGATTGCAATGAATTTTGTAATTTTTTTGCCCAATTCACGTCAAGGTCGGAATGCTCTATGGGTAATTGTCGATATAATGACCAAATTTGCCCATTTCTTACCTATTAGATAGACCGATCCAATTAAGAAGCTAGCCAAATTATATGCGGATCAAATTGTAAGGTTGCATGGAGTGTCGAAGTCTATTGTCTCCGACAGAGATGACGGGTTTACTTCCAGATTGTGAAAGATGGTTCAGGAAACTTTAGACACACGATCGACTTTGATTACAATGTTTTACCCTCAAACAAATGATCAGTTAGAGATGACTATTCAGATATTGGAAGATCTATTAAGGTTATGTGTCATGAATTTGGTGGAGGTTGTGTATCACATATACTTTTAATTGAGCTTGCCTATAATAACAGTTACTATACTAGTATTGGGATGATTCCATATGAAGGCTTGTATGGAAGAAAGTGAAGGACACCTCTATGTTGGGCTAAAACAGGTGAAAGAAAGTTCATTGGTGCTAATCTTGTTTATGATGCGACTGAGAATATTAGACTAATCAGAGGCAGACTGAAGGCAATGCAGGATAGACAGTAAAAATACTACAATGTTAAACACGGACCTGTTGAGTTTGAAGTTGGAGTTTGTTTTCAAAAATGTCGGTACATTAAAGGGTGTGCAACATTTTGGGAAGGCAGGAAAATTGAGCCACAGGTTTGTTAGTCCATTTAAGGTTATGAAGAGAATTAAGAAAGTGGTATACAGATTGGCCTTATCAGCTCATATGTAGGGAGTGCATAGTATTTTCCACATTTCCCACTGAGAAAGTATATTACAAATGAAGTCAGTAGGATGATAGTAGACTTTGTTTATATTCAGCCATATTTGATTTATGTTGACAAAGTGGATTTTAATGTGAAAAAGTTGCAGAATAGAGAGATTCCATTCGTGAATATTTTATGAAAGCATGGGAGTGAGGGGATACAACCAGAATGGGTGTGAGCGGATACAACAGAGATATTCTACGTCGAACTACAACCAGAATGGGCATACTCTAATAAACTCCACGAAAGCCCGTTCCTAAGAAAATTCAAGCCTATTCTACATCGACTACAAGAGCAAGGCTTTATTGGGGAAGATCCTATGAAGCACTGGAGCAAAAATCAGGAACTCTGTAAAATAGATGTTATTAATCCTGATTTAACAATACAGGATAAGCCCCTCAAGCATGTTACACCGCTAATGCAAGAATAGTTCAAACGGCATGTTGAAAGCTTGTTAGCCTTGAAGGTCATCAGGCCAAGCATAAGTCGCCATATGACTATGGCAATGATGGTTAATTCAGGCACTTCTATTTATCCTCTCACTGGAAAGGAAATTAAAAGCAAGGAAAGAATGGTGTTCAACTACCGCTCTCTCAATGACAATACTCACAAGGATCAATATTCTTTACCAGGTATAAATACACTACTAAAGAAAATTGGAAATAGCAGGACATATTTAAAATTTGACTTGAAAAGCTGCTTTCATCAAGTCGCGATGCACCCAGGATCAGTTGAATGGACTGCATTTGTAGTCCCAACAAGTCTTTATGAATGGCTGGTAATGTCATTCGGATTGAAAAATGCTCTAGCCGTCTTTCAGAGAAAGATGGATAATTATTTTGGTAAATATTCAAAATTTAGAGCTGTTTACATAGATAATGTATTAATCTTCAGTAACAGCGAATACAAGCATAAAGAACACTTGGAGAAATTTCTTGAAATTGTTGAGAAAGAAGGGTTGGTACTTTCACCAACAAAGATGAAAATCGGCGCACCACAAATAGAGTTACTTGGAGTTGTAATCGGAAACTTGAAATCAAATTACAGTCGCACATCATGAAAAAGATAGCAGATTTCCCTGAAGAAAAACTCAAGGAAAAGCAACGACTTCGATCCTGGTTAGGTATTTTTAATTAAGCTCGTTCTTATATTCCTAACTTTGGTATATTTCTTGGTCCTTTATATCAGAAGACAGCCCCCCATGGAGACAAAAGAATGAAACCTCATAATTGGGAAATTTTTAGAAAAATCAAAAGCCTGGTACAGAATTTACCAGACTTAGAGATTCCTCTAGAGAAAGCCTATATTATCCTCGAAACATATGATTATATGGAAGGATGGGGAGGCGTATGTAAGTGGAAAAAGAATAAGGCAGATTGAAGAAATACAAAGAAGATTTGCGCCTACCCTAGTGGAAAATTTGCAACGATCAAATCAACAATAGACGTAGAAATTTCCGCCTATATGGAGACACTGAATTCATTGAAAATCCATTATTTGGATAAAGAAGAAATCACGCTAAGGACGAATTGTCAAGCGATAATCTCGTTCTATCACAAAATGGCCCAAAATAAATCACGGCGTGTTCGTTGGCTTGCATTCACGGACTTCATCAGCGAGCTTGGAATCACCGTCCAATTTGAACATATTGATGGGAAAAATAACACGCTGGCCGACTCACTCTCTCGACTAACTTTTATTTTATGTGCAGGATCAGAAGAAGACGAAAATTCTGTTAATTTTCTCTTTTCAGAAATAACAGAATGGACGCTAGTAGCAGCCGAGGAAAGACTAAAAAGAACGCAGAAGAATACTCAGAAATTGGAGACAACCCGAGGACAATCTATAACAACAACATTCGGACATGTAGCTATCCAAGAGGAATGGAGTGGTTCAAAGCACTTGGACCAGACATATCACAACCTAAGGAAGCAAATGACTTGCACTGGCAAGTACTATGGGAAACGTTCTTCCACCCTATCTCATTAGACGCGCACACCAGGCTTCGAGGAGCTGCGAAGCAAATGGAGAAGGAACAAGCTCAGAAGGTTGCAAAAGAGCTACGTATTTTAGCCAGTATATATACAAATAAGACAAGATACTGTAGAACTATAAGTACCAAAGACAACGCATGGGAAAATACAATGCCATATTGTCACCGCATGGCGCAGCAAATAAACAATTTTATTAAAATATTTGCCGATATATCAGACAAAAGTCTGAAAAATGCTATGTAACGTGGAGCATATGGTGGGCCCATAACCCACTAAGCCTGTATCAAGTGTCCACTATGTATTATTTTGTATTATGTGTAAAGGGACCACTAGTTTTGATCCCTGGTTTGTGCTCAAACCATGGGCCGGTTTCCGGTTTACCGCCCATAGTTTTCTGTCTACTTTTTAAAACGGTGGGCTGGTTTCTGATTTTTCTCAGCCTATTTATGTGTGTGTTTTTAGAAATTGCAGACACACCGGAGATAATCCGAGAGTCTACTTCTTCCCCTAAAATTTCTGTAAGTTTTCATATTCAAAAAAAATCTTGTCTTATTTTCAATCTCTATATTTCTTCCTTTGTTTGAAAAAAATTCTTCACGACCCCAAGCCAACGATCCGCTCATGCCCTATGCTACTTGAGAAAAGGTTTCTGGGATGCAAGAAACATATCCACAATTTTCAATTGAAGTATGATTGTTGTTCTATTAAATCTTTTCAATTTTTAAGGACGAAATTTTTATAAAGAGAAGAGTTTGTAATAATAGCAAGTAAAATGTATATAATAATAATAATAATAATAATAATAAAATAAACAAACAATAATAAGATAAATAAGAATAAATCGATTAGGTATACGCATCCCTTAATCTCTTTGGTTTCGACTTAAGAGTCGTGTATCCCATTTCGAACGAAGAAATTAGAGTGCAAGAAAGGAAATTGCAATGGCGAAGGAGAAGAAGAAATCAAAGGTAAAAAGGAGAAGGAAAGTTCTCGGCTTGCCTGTGAGAGAAGAAGATAAGGAGGAAGCCAAAGGAGGAGGAAGGTTCGTGTGATTTTCTTCGTTGTGGGATACTTACCGAACACGATTGAAATTGTGCTTCTTACTCGAGCAACGACAAAGAGGAAGAAAGAGGATTAGTTTTGTGCGTTGCTACTGTGCTCGCATGAGGTGTAAAACAAAGTCGATGACGAGGAAGAAGACGCAGTCGAGCGTCTCTTGATTGAATCGAGGTTGAAGGAAAGAAGAGGAATAAGATTTGTGTGCTCTATTGGGATGAACTGCGACAAAAGAAAAAGGGAAGTGGAGAACTTGTAGTGTCGTGCACGCTGTTAGGGCTTTCGAGCCACGTGAGAAAGAATAAAAAGGAGAAGTCGTAAAAGGGTTGTGCTCGCGTAGCAGAAGAAGGGAAAGCTCTCTGCTGCTGAGCTCGCATGCATGAGGGCAGCACAAAAATTTATAAGATATAATTGAGATTTTTAATAAATTTATTTATTTATATTGTAATGTGTTATAATGTGTGAGTATGAATTTGATTAATTAATGTGTTAATATAAAGTCACTTGAATCAAACTTTGTAAGTGGAAGATTTTGATGCCAAGGAGAAGGGTGTTGGCTTGTGCGTGAAATTGGGCTTTAGGTGTGTACGATAGGAACCAATCTTCTGGTTATTTATTATTTAATGATGTAAATTTGTTTAAATTGAAATTACTGGTTTACTTATTAAAATTTAATGACCCATTTAAATTAATTATATATTAAATAATATAAGGTTTAAGGCTGAATCAATTAAAGTTGTATTGTGCAAGAAGCAAATCAAACTTTTTAAGGGAGGAAACTGTATAATTACTTATGTGTTGTTTAATTGTATTTCATTAAATATATTAAGTATTTCTTTTAAGAATAGGATTCTTATCAAATGAAATCACATTAATTTAATATAGGTAGTTGTACAAAGAATTTGGTAGAAAAGTATTTCTAAAATCTCTTGAAAGCAAGATAAGTGATTATTTTCTAATATGAATAAAATTTAAAGTTTATTAAATAAAAAATTTCTTTAATGTTTTAGGCAATTATTTTATGCATGTTGTAGCTTAAGAATTAAAGGAAATGAACGAGAAAAAGGAAAGTAAATGTTTAATGTCTTTAAAAGAAGATAATTAAAAAGAAATGAAATGATAAGTGAATATTTAAATCATACAGGATTACCCCTGAATGGTACTGGCAGTGGATGCAATGTACACGTTCATGCTAAAGAAAATTGTAAAGTTGTACATTCGGGTACAATTTAAGGGTATCTTTGGGTATAATTTTGAAGGTATTTTTGCACACCTTTTTTGAGGGTGCCTTTAGACATATTTTGAGGATACCTTCAGGTATGACGGTTATACTATGATGGCTATTAAAAATGTTAAAAATGGTAAAGACATAAAGTGGAATGAGAATGAATAAAGTTAAAATGGTAATAAAATATAATGCATTTTCTTTTGGTCATTTGTGTATAGCATACCATAAGAATTTAATGCATATTAGATTATAATTATTCACTATGTTATACGTATGGTTGTAATTAATGTTCTCTTTCAGGAGAAAGAATGTTTTATATTGATATGTTTGGTAGAAGAGATTTGGTTTACAGGAGGAAGACCATTGCTGCTAGGAATATTTATTTTATACTGATAGTTTCTCTTTACTAATTCTTTCAGATGTTGATTGACTGTTTAGTACTGAATTGAGATGTTATCTGTCATGGAGGTTGTTATTGGATGATTTAAATTTCATTGTACTTTGTGGATTAGTGACTCTTTTATATGAATTGAAAGTTTTCAAAATGTGGATAGTTAGATGTTAATATCGTCTGACCGCATTTCCCGCCAGTTAATTTTAAGCACTAAGCTGATTCGTGACAATTTAGGCAATTCTATTAAACAACACAGTTGACGTCAACAAAAATTCTAATATAATCTACCTAATAAAATTCAACAAATTAGTTAGAATACTCATAAAAAAATATTTCAAAATCATATAAATAAAAAGGTCATCATATTCTTTTCTCAAAAAAAAGAAAAAAACACCGAGAATATAACAACCTCCTAGCATAATGTTTTATCCCCAAAATTTTCATCAATCAACTAATAAGGTAACAAGCATCATCCAATTCGTGTGATTAACATCCTCAATTAATAAATAAAAAATGAGACATTATCAAATTAGTTTGGTACCGTCAATTCGCTTATGAATAATATTGTCATTTTTATTTTGTTTTTATACATCACCAACAGCAATGAAATGTACNTTGTCAATTCGCTTATGAATAATATTGTCATTTTTATTTTGTTTTTATACATCACCAACAGCAATGAAATGTACATATCATCTAATTAGTTAGCCCTCAACACTCTACACCTCGATTAACCTCGAAAAAATATTCTGAAATGTCTCACATTCTTCTGGAGCAATCTAAACATGATCAAAATATTGCATAGATTTTGAAAATAAGGTATTATACTAGTTGTCCCAAATATCATATATACCCACCTTATCGAAATGTAACAAATAATGAGTAAGTATGGATGAGGAAAATTAAATCATCAAAATTCCCTCAGCTTCTATGCAAAATTGTGATTAGTACACCAAAAAAATTAGTTTTAATTCTTATTTCAAAAATTTTAAAAATAGTAAATAGATCCCACCATTATCCTCTAACCAAAAAAAAAAAAGTATATGATGGTGCTCCGTTAATGCTCACAATTCTTTTAATTAAGAAAAAGTTGTGAAAATGTGTATAGAAGTTGCAATATATCTAGCAAGTTGAATCAAAACGTAAAAACACAGTGGACAGTCCACTCTTCCAATCAATCTTAAGATTACATTTCTAGACATTTGAAATAGTTTTAGTGGTTCACTGGGCAGTGATGCAAGGTCAATTGTGCAATTTTAAGAAAACAAAATATTCATCATATAATTTAATGTAGAGAGCTACCAGGTAATAACAATAACAAGGAATTGTGCTAGACTCAATTAAAAATAAATACAAAAACACAAATATAAGAGCAAGTTTATCCTAACATACAACCATAAAAAAAGCATGAAAATTAAATGTAAGACAAGATTGCAATGATTATGTCATTAAGGAATACCAATGTGATCAAGAGAATTTCAATCGTCCACCAAATTTCGTTCTTTGACAAATGCCATTTTTGTGAAAGATTCGGTCACCAAAATTATAAAACAATTATCTGTTTTGAGTACTTGTTTCATTCTAATTCACTGTCCAAGATGTGGTCAATCCATGCATCAGAATTAGATTTTTAAACATTGGCCTTATATCATGGAAATAATTTTAGCCTTATGCAAAGTTTGTTGTAAATTAATTTACTGAGTCCCTTTGGAAGGCTTTTCTATGTTTTGGAAGTTTCTTAAAGGCTCTTCTGAAATATTTTGAGCCTGCTTGGGGTTTTCTGTGAAGTTTCAAAAGCTTCATCCAGAGAACTTTTCAATCTTATCTTGGTAATTTGACTTGCATTTGATTGGCTATTTTTGGAACTAAAGCTTCATGATTCACAATCATGAATGTTGGAACATGCTGTACCAACTGCTATTTCTTTAGCAACGTTTCGTTTAAGTGCAGGACATGTAATAAATTAATGAAGAAAACAGACGACAAATCTATGTGAAGATCAAACAAATATTCTTTATCTGGCATGCATTAATCAATAATGTATAAATTAAACAGTCAGATATTCTTATAAATAAATAATCATGAATGCATATGCACTCATAAATACACAAAAATCTCAAAATAATACAAATTAAAAGTTCTAAGCCACCAAAACGTTATCAAAACCATCCGAATGGACCTTCAAAATAGCCGTTGCTTGAATTCAAACATCACAGACACAAGAAAATAAAACCAGAAATTGAAGAGAAAATTTTATTTCTTCTTAATGATTCAATCCAAGGTGCATTTACATATAGGAGTCTCTCCTCCTTAGATAAGGAAACTAACTAAATAAATTCAAAGAAATTCCTATTACATTCCAAGACTAATTAAGCAAGATAAAAAAATAAGGAAGGAGAATAATATCTGTAGAAAAGGAAAGACAATAAATATTGTAATTTGAATTTTGAATTTCGAATTTTGAATTTTGAATTAGATCCTTCAACACTCCCCCTCAAGTTGGCATGAAGATATCTTTCAGAGCCAGCTTGCATACTAAACCGTCGAACTATTTTTTGTGAAGACCCTTTGTTAGAATATCCGCTGCTTGGTCGTTGGAAGGAACATACACCATGCAGATATCTCATCTGTCAATTTTTTCTTTGATGAAGTGTTTGTCTATTTCTACGTGCTTTGTTCTATCATGAAGGACAGGATTGTGGGCGATGGCGATGACAGACTTATTATCACAGTACACATTTATTGGTGGTGGACTATAAGCCACAGATCCATAGAACTCCTTGAGAATTCTTTTAATCCATAGAACTTCACATATCCCATGAGCCACAGATCTGAATTCAGCTTCANGCCCAACTTATTGTGTGGCTTTTACTGGAATTCAATGTGATTTTAGGCAAGGATTGAATGTCTAAAAACTTTGTCACTATTGATTGCAATAAGAAGACTGCCAAAATAAATGTATCTAGAGATGTAGAATTTAATTTTTTAGTGACAAAGGGCTGACATCTATGATAATCACCTGCATGAAAGTGTTTAAATTGTTGAATCATGAAAGTCAGGGTTTTATTGCTCATATAACAAATACTTCTAGGAAAGTGCAGTCTTTGCGTGATATTCTGGTGGCAAGAGAATATCCAGAAGTATTCCTTGATGATTTATCAAGGCTACCACCAGTGTGAGAGATTGATTTCAGTATTAAGCTCTTACCAAGTTCTTAGTCTGTTTTAAGGCATCTTATAAAATGACAATTAAGGAGTTACAAGAGCTGAAGTACTGACTGCAGGAGTTACCTGATAAGTGGAGATGGCATATTAGTGATGTTCATTGAGACCTAACACCTCACCTTGGGCAGCTCCGATACTATTTGTAAAGAAGAATGGGAGCTTCATGATGTTCATTGACTACATGGAGTTGAATAAGCTCACAGTTAAAAATAAATATCCATTGTTGATGATTAACGATTTGTTTGATACGTTGGAAGTGGCTTCAGTATTTTTAAATATTCATCTAAGGTCAGGCTATCACCAGCTGAGGTTTAGAGAAGAAGACATAGCAAAGACCGCTTTCCGGACTAGATATGGGCACTATGAATTTGTGGTGATGTCATTTGGACTAACAAATGCTCCAGCAGTTTTCATGGACCTGACAAACAAGATCTTCAGACATTTTTTGGATACTTTTGTGATCATCTTTATAGATGATATCCTGGTGTATCTAAGGGAAGTAGGTCATTTAGGTCATTTGCATGTCGTGCTATAAGTTTTGAAGGAGCATACACTTTATACCCAATTTTATAAATGTGAATTTTTGCTTAAAGTGTGGCTTTTCTTAAACACATTATCAGTGGAGATGGCATATTAGTGGATCTAAAAAAGATTAAAACGATTATAGATTAGCCAAGTCCTACTACTGCCACTGAGGTTAGGAGTTTTCTAGGTCTATTGGTTATTACAGAAGGTTTGTTGAGGAGTTTTCACAAATTGCTATGTCGTTGTCAAGATTGACTCAAAAGACAGTGAAGTTTTACTGGTCAGATAGTTGTGAGGAAGCATTCAGAAGCTGAAAACATTTAATGTCTGCTCCAGTTTTGGCCATTTCTTCAGGTTCAGATGAGTCTCAAATTTTTAGCAATGCATCATTGAGGGGTTTGGGTTGTTTACTTGTGCACCATGGTAAGGTTATTGCATAAGGATCACGACAATTGAAAAATCATGAAAAGAGTTATCTTACGCATGACTTGGAGCTTGTTGTAGTTGTATTTGCACTCAAGACATGGAGGCATTATCTGTACGGAGTTAGATGCGAAGTTTTTACTAACCACCATAATTTAAAATATATTTTCAGTCAGAAAGAGTTGAACCTAATGCAGAGGAGATGACTAAATTTTATTAAAGATTACGATTTAGATATTCAGTATCATGCGGGAAAGATGAAAGTTGTGGCAGATGCACTGAGTAGGAAAGTTTCAGGAAACTTGAACTATTTATTTACGCAACAGGAGCAGTTAATTAAAAATCTAGAAAAGTTTAAGCTGATCATAGCTGATTATGATGATGAAAGTATGGCTTGGTTATATTAGATGACGGTGCAGCCAACTTTAATGAGCAGAATTGGAGATTCTTTAGCCAGAGATAACAGTATTCAGAATGTTCTGGAGTAGGTTCAGACAAGAAATTTAGAGAAATATGAGCTAGATCAGGATGGTTTATATTGAGGTATAAAGGCAAGGTTTATGCTCCAAATGCTAATGACCTGAGGAAGGAAATTCTGGAGGAAGCACATTTATCTGGTTACATTATTCACCTAGAGAGCAATAAAATGTATCAGAATCTCAAAGAAGCATTTTGGTGGCTAGGATTGAAGAGGATTGTCACAGAATTTGTGGTTAAGTGTCATTCATGTCCCCTAGTGAAGGCCGAACATCAATGCCCTAGAGGTCAGTTGTAGGCTTTACAGATTCTGGAGTGGAAATGGGAAAAGATTGCAATGGATTTTGTAAATGGCTTGCCCAAATCACGTCAAGGTCGGAATGCTATATGGGTAATTATCGATATCATGACAAAATTTGCCCATTTCTTACCTATTAGATAGACCGATCCAGTTAAGAAGCTAGCCAAATTATATGTGGATCAAATTGTAAGGTTGCATGGAGTGTCGAAGTCTATTGTCTCCGACAGAGATGACGGGTTTACTTCCAGATTGTGAAAGATGGTTTAGGAAACTTTAGACACACGATCGACTTTGATTACAATGTTTTACCCTCAAACAAATGATCAGTTAGAGAGGACTATTCAGATATTGGAAGATCTATTAAGGTTATGTGTTCATGAATTTGGTGGAGGTTGTGAATCACATATACTTTTAATTGAGCTTGCCTATAATAACAGTTACTATACTAGTATTGGGATGATTCCATATGAAGCCTTGTATGGAAGGAAGTGAAGGACCCCTCTATGTTGGGCTATAACAGGTGAAAGAAAGTTCATTGGTGCTAATTTTGTTTATGATGCGACTGAGAATATAAGACTAATCAGAGGCAGACTAAAGGCAATGCAGGATAGACAGTAAAAATACTACGATGTTAAACACGGACCTGTTGAGTTTGAAGTTGGAGTTTGTTTTCAAAAATGACAGTACATTAAAGGGTGTGCAACATTTTGAGAAAGCAGGAAAATTGAGCCACAAGTTTGTCAGTCCATTTAAGATTATGAAGAGAATTGAGAAAGTGGTATACAGATTGGCCTTATCAGCTCATATGTAGGGAGTGCATAGTATTTTCCACATTTCCCACTGACAAAGTATATTACAAATGAAGTCAGTAGGATGATAGTAGACTTTGTTTATATTCAGCCAGATTTGATTTATGTTGAGGACAAAGTGGATTTTAATGTGAAAAAGCTGCAGAACAGAGAGATTCCATTCGTGAAGATTTTATGAAAGCATGGGTGTGAGGGGATATAGCCAGAATGGGTGTGAGCGGATACAACAGAGATATTCTACGTCGAACTACAACCAGAATGGGCATACTCTAATAAACTCCAGGAAAGCCCATTCCTAAGAAAATTCAAGCCTCTTCTACATCGACTACAAGAGCAAGGCTTTATTGGGGAAGATCCTATGAATCACTGGAGCAAAAATCAGGTACTCTGTAAAATAGATGTTATTAATCCTGATTTAACAATACAGGATAAGCCCCTCAATCATGTTACACCGCTAATGCAAGAATAGTTCAAACGGCATGTTGAAAGCTTGTTAGCCTTGAAGGTCATCAGGCCAAGCAGAAGTCGCCATAGGACTATGGCGATGATGGTTAATTCGGGCACTTCTATTTATCCTCTCACTGGAAAGGAAATTAAAGGCAAGGAAAGAATGGTGTTCAACTACCGCTCTCTCAATGACAATACCACAAGGATCAATATCCCTTACCAGGTATAAATACACTGCTAAAGAAAATTGGAAATAGCGGGATATATTCAAAATTTGACCTGAAAAGCTGCTTTCATCAAGTCGCGATGCACCCAGGATCAATTGAATGGACTGCATTTGTAGTCCCAACAAGACTTTATGAATGGCTGATAATGTCATTCGGATTGAAAAATGCTCCAGCCATCTTTCAGAGAAAGATGGATAATTGTTTTGATAAATATTCAAAATTTAGAGCTTTTTACATAGATAATGTATTAATCTTCAGTAACAGCGAATACAAGCATAAAGAACACTTGGAGCAATTTCTTGAAATTGTTGAGAAAGAAGGGTTGATACTTTCACCAACAGAGATGAAAATTGGCGCACCACAAATAGAGTTCCTTGGAGCTGTAATCGGAAACTCGAAGATCAAATTACAGCCGCACATCATGAAAAAGATAGCAGATTTTCCCTGAAGAAAAACTCAAGGAAAAGCAAGGAATTCGATCCTGGTTAGGTATTTTTAATTACGCTCGTTCTTATATTCCTAACTTTGGTATATTTCTTGGTCCTTTATATCAGAAGACAGCCCCCCATGGAGACAAGAGAATGAAACCTCATGATTGGGAAATTGTTAGAAAAATCAAAAGCCTGGTACAGAATTTACCAGACTTAGAGATTCCTAGAGAAAGCCTATATTATCCTCGAAACATATGGCTATACGGAAGGATGGGGAGGCGTATGTAAGTGGAAAAAGAATAAGGCAGATTCAAGAAGTACAAAGAAGATTTGCGCCTACGCTAGTGGAAAATTTGCAACGATCAAATCAACAATAGACGCAGAAATTTTCACCTGTATGGAGACACTTAATTCATTGAAAATCCACTATTTGGATAAAGAAGAAATCACGCTAAGGACGGATTGTCAAGCGATAATCTCATTCTATCACAAAATGACCCAAAATAAATCACTACGCGTTCGTTGGCTTGCATTCACGGACTTCATCAGCGGGCTTGGAATCACCGTCAACTTTGAACATATTGACGGGAAAAATAACACGCTGGCTGACTCACTCTCTCGACTAACTTTTATTTTATGTACAGGATCAGAAGAAGACGAAAATTCTTTTAATTTTCTCTTTTCAGGAATAACAGAATGGACGCTAGTAGCAGCCGAGGAAAGACTAAGAAGAACGCAGAAGAATACTCAAAAATTAGAGACAACCCGAGGACAATCTATAACAACAACATTCGGACATGTAGCTACCCAGGAGGATTGGAGTGGTTCAAAGCACTTGG
This sequence comes from Phalaenopsis hybrid cultivar, assembly GCA_002079205.1. Classification (NCBI taxonomy): domain Eukaryota; kingdom Viridiplantae; phylum Streptophyta; class Magnoliopsida; order Asparagales; family Orchidaceae; genus Phalaenopsis; species Phalaenopsis hybrid cultivar. The sequence continues at coordinate 47,285 of JXCR01099032.1, forward strand.
ACTAGACATATCACAACCTAAGGAAGCAAATGACTTGCACTGGCAAGTACTATGGGAAACGTTCTTCCACCCTATCTCATTAAGCGCGCACACTAGGCTTCGAGGAGCTACGAAGCAAATGGAGAAGGAACAAGCTCAGAAGGTTGCAAAAGAGCTACGTATTTTAGCCAATATATATACAAATAAGACAAGATACTGTAGAACTATAAGTACCAAAGACAACGCATGGGAAAATACAATGTCATATTGTCACCGCATCGCGCAGCAGAAAATAATTTTATTAAAATATTTGCCGATATATCAGACAAAAGTCTGAATAATGCTGTGTAACGTGGAGCATATGGTGGGCCCATAACCCACTAAGCCTGTATCACGTGTCCACTATGTATTATTTTGTATTATGTGTAAAGGGACCACTAGTTTTGATCCCTGGTTTGTGTTAAAACCATGGGTCGGTTTCCGGTTTACCGCCCATAGTTTTCTGTCTACTTTTTAAAACGGTGGGTTGATTTCCGGTTTAACCCCCAGTTTTCTTTTATTGTGGGCTGGTTTCTGGTTTCTCTCAACCTATTTATGTGTGTGTTTTTAGAAGTTGCAGACACACCGGAGATAATCCGAGAGTCTACTTCTTCTCCTAAAATTTCTGTAAGTTTTCATATTCAATAAAAATCTTGTCTTATTTTCAATCTCTATATTTCTTCCTTTGTTTGGCAAAAGTTCTTCGTGACCCCAAGCCAACGATCCGCTCACGCCCTTCGTTCCTTTGTTTAACAAAAGTTCTTCGTGACGCCAAGCCAACGATCCGCTCACGCTCTATGCTACTTGGGAAAAGGTTTCTGGGATGCAAGAAACATATCCACAATTTTCAATTGAGGTATGATTGTTGTTCTATTAAATCTTTTCAATTTTTAAGGACGAAATTTTTATAAAGAGAAGAGTTTGTAATAATAGCAAGTAAAATGTACATATATATAATAATAATAATAATAAATAAAAATAAATCGATTAGGTATACGCATCCCTTAATCTCTTTGGTTTCGACTTAAGAGTCGTGTAGCCCATTTCGAACGAAGAAATTAGAGTGCAAGAAAGGAAATTGCAATGGCGAAGGAGAAGAAGAAATCAAAGGTAAAAAGGAGAAGGAAAGTTCTCGGCTTGCCTGTGAGAGAAGAAGACAAGGAGGAAGCCAAAGGAGGAGGAAGGTTCGTGTGATTTTCTTCGCTGTGGGATACTTACCGAACACGATTGAAATTGTGCTTCTTACTCGAGCAACGACAAAGAGGAAGAAAGAGGATTAGTTTTGTGCATTGCTACTGTGCTCACATGAGGTGTAAAACAAAGTCGATGACGAGGAAGAAGACGCAGTCGAGCGGCTCTTGATTGAATCGAGGTTGAAGGAAAGAAGAGGAATAAGATTTGTGTGCTCTATTGGGATGAACTGCGATGGAAGAAGAAGGGAAGTGGAGAACTTGTAGTGTCGTGCACGCTGTTAGGGCTTTCGAGCCACGTGAGAAAGAATAAGAAGGAGAAGTTGTAAAAGGGTTGTGCTCGCGTAGCAGAAGGGAAAGCTCTCAGCTGCTGAGCTCGCATGCATGAGGGCAGCACAAAAATTTATAAGATATAATTGAGATTTCTAATATATTTATTTATTTATATTGTAATGTGTTATAATGTGTGAGTGTGAATTTCATTAATTAATGTGTTAATATAAAGCCACTTGAATCAAACTTTGTAAGTGGAAGATTTTGATGCCAAGGAGAAGGGTGTTCGCTTGTGCGTGTAATTGGGCTTTAGGTGTGTACGATAAGAACCAATCTTCTGGTTATTTATTATTTAATGATGTAAATTTGTTTAAATTGAAATTACTGGTTTACTTATTAAAAGTTAATGACCCATTTAAATTAATTATATATTAAATAATATAAGGTTTAAGGCTGAATCAATTAAAGTTGTACTGTGCAAGAAGCAAATCAAACTTTTTAAGGGAGGAAATTGTATAACTACTTATGTGTTGTTTAATCGTATTTCTTTAAATATATTAAGTATTTCTTTTAAGAATAGGATTCTTATCAAATGAAATCACATTAATTTAATATAGGTAGTTGTACAAAGAATTTGGTAGAAAAGTATTTCTAAAATCTCTTGAAAAGCAAGGTAAGTGATTATTTTCTTATATGAATTAAATTTAAAGTTTATTAACTAAAAAATTTCTTTAATGTTTTAGGCAATTATTTTATACATGTTGTAGCTTAAGAATTAAAGGAAATGAACGAGAAAAAGGAAAGTAAATGTTTAATGTCTTTAAAAGAAGATAATTTAAAGGAAATGAAATGATAAATGAATATTTAAATCATACAGGATTACCCCTGAATGGTACTGGCAGTGGATGCAATGTACCCGTTCATGCTAAAGAAAATTGTAAAGTTGTACCTTTGGGTATAATTTTGAAGGTATTTTGCACACCTTTTTTGAGGGTGTCTTCAGACATATTTTGAGGATACCTTCAGGTATGACGGTTATACTATGATGGCTATTAAAAATGTTAAAAATGGTAAAGACTTAAAGTGGAATGAGAATGGATAAAGTTAAAATGGTAATAAAATATAATGCATTTTCTTTTGGTCATTTGTGCATAGCATAACATAAGAATTTAATGCATATTAGATTATAATTACTTACTATGTTATACGTATGGTTGTAATTAATGTTCTCTTTCAGGAGAAAGAATGTTTTATATTGATATGTTTGGTAGAAGAGATTTGGTTTACAGGAGGAAGACCATTGCTGCTAGGAATATTTATTTTATACTGATAGTTTCTCTTTACTATTTCTTTCAGATGTTGATTTACTATTTAGTACTGAATTGAGATGTTATCTGTGATGGAGGTTGTTATTGGATGATTTAAATTTCATTGTACTTTGTGGATTAGTGACTCTTTTATATGA
>JXCR01099032.1:54267-86733 GCA_002079205.1 Phalaenopsis hybrid cultivar
TCCTTTTTAATGATTTGTTGCTTGACATTGTATTCCTTTTTTATCACATATTTCCAAATCAAATTCTTATAAAAGATGGATCCATCTAATAAGCATTAATTTTGCATCATTCTTAGCTACACAACATTTTTATTATTGCATGATTAGTATGTACAATGAATTTAGTTTTACTCATGTAGGATCTAAATTTGCCAAAAGTAAATGCCATTGTTAGTAATTCCTTTTACTGTACGCATAATTAATCTGAATTCATCCAATATTATAATAGGATAATAAATGATAAGAAAAATTACTATTATAATTATTATTTTATCGTTCAACATAATCCCTATTGCATGACATTCAGTATCACATAATCTCAAAAGAAAATTTCTAAATCTTATTATAATAGATGCAATGATTAATTTGTATATTAAAAAATTGAAGGATTTATATGCACTCTTAATAAAATTTAAAAGTCACTTATTTTTCTAACAAATGACACAAAAGTTATATAGTTTTAAGAAAATTCTTCATAAATCTCTTATAAAGCCCATCATGGCCTTTGAAAGTCCTATCTCCCTTACCTGATGCGGGTTTTAGAATTTTTTCACTTCCATCCTCTATGTTGAAACTTTATGTCATAGAACTTTACTCTCTACAATGACACACTTCACTCAGTTTAATAGTAAATTTTTTTTCTTACATCTTTATAAAATTAATGCAAGATAATCAAAACTATTAAAATATGTGCGCTTGATTAAATCCAAGAAAGTAACTATTATGCAGTGCATTGTCTGAAGAATACTTTTCTAAAGGAAAAGGTTCCAAAAGGGCTAATGAATGCAATTTTATTTTGATTGTTAGGTGTAACAAGAATTTAGGGTTGTTTGGGCGTAGCTTCAGCTTATTAATAAGCAATTGTGAAGCTGCTGAATAATAATTTGATGCTTGAAAAGTTGTGATGGCTATGATAGGTTTTTTTAAGAAAAAAGTTAGATTGCAACTAGTAAGTTGCCGCTGCACATAGCCAGGAGTGGTGAGAAAATGTAGATTTTAGCGGTAGCTTTTTAAAAAAGCTATCAAAATGTAGTTTACAAAAATAGATAAAATTGCGGTGTAGCTTCTCCTAAACTTAATTTCCTTAAGATACACAAATGCATCAAATTGATACTAGCTCCTAGGTCTTATAGTGCATTCCCAAAAGAAAATACCTCTTGTAGAATGAGGCATGATAAAACTCATTAGGTCCTTCAGTTTTTGTTAAAGTTTTTTTTTTTTTTTAAATTGTGACATTAAATTTCTCAGTAAAAAAAATATAACTTCAAATTCTCCTATTTTTTTTATTTTTATTTAAAAAAATTTTCATGAATTTCACATAGTTAGACATTGATTCAATAGGTTCTACAAATAAAATAGTTATAGCTAGCTTTGTAAACACTTCTAAAAATCTGCAAAATTGTATATCATAAATTTAATTTTGAAATGGTTGTGTGGCATTTAAATTTTTCTTCATTTGTTTTATTTTTCTTTATTTTCAATTTTTTTTTTCATTTTTTAAGCTTTAAATACAATGTGTGGCCTTACCTCATTATTTACCTCTATCTTTTAATTCTCTGTGACTTCTTAATTATATTATTTTACATTATTTCTTACTCTTTTTTTAGCATTTATTTTAGTGTTACTAGAGAGCATTTTGAGGTTAGTTTACCAAATATTTAATTAATTATCTTAATAAAAATTTAATGTTCATGATGCCGCTTGAGTTTTTAACTATGTCCCCATTTGCAACACCAAATCTTCTAAAAATGGTTTCTTCTCTTTTGATTGATTTTGAGAAGTGACTCTTGATGAAAAACTAGGTTTGGGGTTTGAAGAGTTGTTTAGCTAGTTATTCTAATTTTTTATATGAATGATTGTTATTCAAATTATTACTCTGTATATTTTGCTTAATATTTTAATTAAAAATATATTATTTCTTTAATCAGGGTTTACATGTGTTTGAGAATAAATTATTTTGCCAATTATTCACAAAATTTAATGACTCCATAGTTAAAATATAAGAATCATCTAGTTAGAACACTGCACATTCATCTTAAATTAAAGGCGATTCTTGGTTTTAATTCATTTTTAAATTATTTTATTTCTTCAATATTGTTGTTATTTGTGAAGTCAAAATGAATAACTGTCGGCACTAAAAAGTTGGGAGTTATTAAGTTTTCAGCTGCTAGGATGGATATCCTAACACCCGTCTTAATTTAATTTAATACATATATAATTTAGAAAAAAATAGTATTTTAAATTTTTTAAAATACAAGACCGAACTGATCTCATATCCCCAGTAGTTTAAATAAACGAGTCTAATACCACAATTAGTGCACCTATCCCGTGGGATAGATACATTACTTACTGGTGAAGGCTCGATTAAATAAACTAAAATTTTGCAAAACCATTTTATGTTTACCGACAAATTCCCTTATTTAATACGAAGAAGTAAATAACATTAATATTAAGCTAGGTTTGGGAATGCTTCCTATAAGGGTAAGCCTTTATAGTTAATTACATCTTAGATAACCAGAGTCACCTAAGAAAACTCTTGATAAAAATTAGAGGATATTGTCTTTAAGGAATTCAAAAGGACAGGACTTTTCAATGGGATCAGACAAAGATGTGTGAAAAGGGAATGACTCAAGTTTGGAACATTTTATTTAAGAATCCAAAAGAAGAAGAACTAGGGAATATCATAGATTCGGAGGAGAACCTCTGTGACTTCTCAAGCTGTCCTCTTGTTTGGCTTCAATTTTAGAGATTAGAACTACCGAATGTTTCATCCTGCCAGTTTTATTAATTAGGGCTTATATTTGTATGAAACGATCATACAAATAGTCTGAAAGATGTGAAGATTTAGGTCGTGAAAAATGACAACCTTGGAATCCTAAGACGAGTTAGGGCTTAAATTGTTTAGCAGAGCTATACAAAGGTCTAAAGATAAATTGAGGATTTATGTTGGATAATCAAATAACCTCAGAATTTTATGGACTATTGTTTAATTCTAAGGAAAGATATGTTGTTATAGATCCTCTTGCTGTTGAGAATGGTCGTGTTGCCCATAATGTTAGCTCCAAGCTCCTCGTCATGGCGAGTTCAAGTTTTCTAATGTGTCAAGTTATGATTTCAAATCAGGTGTCCCTATGGTTATGGTTCTTTAAATATTATGAGGCATATTACATTTGATTAGAGCGACACAGGTTAGGATCCTACGGTTCCCTCATTCTGGTATCATTATTTTCTATTGGATTCACTTAGTCTAAATGAAATTACTAAACTCAACTCAATGAGAAAATGTGAAAATTAATATCAGATGAGAAAATGTGGTTTTTCTGAATTTTTTAATTTTTATAATCATTTATAATGTAAAAATAGGGATTTTCAATGAAAATTTAATAACTCAATCAAAATAAAACTTTTTTTCTTAAGTAAATTATTGGAGGTTTACCTATGTTAGAGGACCCCTTGGACCAATTTTCATGATTTTTAGAAATTTAATTTAATTATTAAAATTATTTGTTGGTTTTGAGTATTAATTAAATATAATATAATATTTAAATGGAAAAGTGAGTTTTATATTTTTATTAAATCACTCTGAGTCTAAGGAACCCATAGAAATAAATTTCATATTTTTGTGATTTATATTTTAATTGTTAGAATTATTTTATTGAAAAAATTAAAGAAAATTCATTTTTTAAGCCTTTTAAAATTAATATCTTGACTTAGAAAATTAGGAAAATTATTTTGATTTGTTCCAAGTAATAAGGAAGCTAAATGTGAATTTTAGTGTGTTTTTACAATTTTGTGATTTTTATGATTTTTAATTAATTTTAATTATTTAAATACTCAAACATATCCTAAAAAATGAAGTGTTTATTTTAATTCCAATTTTATTTTTCTTAATCTTCTCTAGTCATAAGGAGCTGCCAAAACTAATTTGGTGATTTTTTTTAATTTTATTTTAATTTTTATAATTATTTTAATACCAAAAATGTTATTTTATCTTAAAAATTCATTTTAATGATCAAATTAACTCTATTTGACTGGAAATTTTTATGGGAAGCTCCTATAACATTAAATTATAGTGTGGAATAGTCTTTATGTCATTTACATTTATAATTACTCGAAATTAATTTTCTCTTCATTTTTAGGATTAGTGACAACTAGGATTATTTTAAATAAGTTAAACTAAGTTTATATTTTTTTCTAAGATCCTATGACCACAGTAAACCTATCGAAATAAGTTTTGTATATTTCTGATGAGTATTTTAATTATTATAATTTTTATACCAAAATAGAGACCATGTACTTCAAAAATGAATATCTCTAATTAGAGATGCACCCTGACCTTGAAAAATCAGGGGAGATGCCTAACAACAGATACATCAAAAGCCCCATGGTCCCATGCCATGGTGAAATGTCTATGCTAATGGAGAATCAAAATAAGGAAAACATCATTTATATAATTAAAAATAAAATATGCATCAAATAGACATGAAAATATTTCCACATTGTTCTCTCTTCATTGAGCAACAGAGTATTTTTATTTAATTTTTGTGATTTTTCTACACAAAGTTATAAATTTTTGAAGTTCTGGCTATTTAAATAAATAAGAAAATCCCTATTTATTTACTTAAACCAATCAGCACTGCGTCATCCTAGGCAGCTTCGAACCGCACACACGTCCGCTTCTAGTTGGGCACTGCCAGCTGAGTCAGCCCGCTGTACACGCACCGAAACTTCATCCAATGCGATCTCAGCCGTCTGTCTGATACACGCGAGATCCAACGACACTCCACCATCGCCCCAAATGAGCTAACCCATGAGCTGTCTGATACGCCTAAAATATATAGTATTTTTAGACACATTTTTATACCTATTTTTGAGATATTGCACTTTAATGGAAGGTATTTTTGTGTTTTTCTTTCAGGTATAAGTGAAAAGGTGAAAAATGCTTGAAGGAGTTAAAAATGATCAAATTTGGAGCAAATAGGTGAAAAATGTGCAAAAGTGTTTTGGCGCCTAAGCGCTAGATAGGCGTTAGATTCGATGCTTAAGCGCAGGTTAAATAGAGAAGGTCGCGCCTAAGCGTCAGAGGCCCCACACTTAAGCGCTAGTGGTAGTTATTGGATGAGTAAATTTGGTTTTTGCAAATTTTGAAGAGATTTATGAGGCATTTATTGGCTTAATAGGTGGTTACAACCACCATGAACGAAAATTATTGTGAAAGGATGCATCTCTTGGGAAATACATTGAATCAAAACACATTTTGAAGAGATACCAAGACACCTTTTGAAGAAATATAAAAGAAGGAAGATAGAAGACAACCAAAGGAACTTCAAGAGTTTGGTGGAGGACTTGATAAGTTTTTATCTTTTGTTTTAGACTACTTTTGGTTTTAATTGAGACTTGTTGGTTTAACAATGATTTCTACTTTTAAACTAAAGTGTGGTTTTGTTTTCTCTATGGATTATGAGTAGTTTTCCTTATCTTTCTTCTTAAAATGATAATTAATTAAGTGTTGGATGGAAGTTGTGGAGAGTATTGATCTTTAATGTTGGAAGAAGTTGTGAGTGTTGGATGTAAGTTGTGGAGAGTATTGATCTTTAATGTTGGAAGAAGTTGTGATGATTTAATCCATGTACTTCATTTACTTCTTGATTTGGTCAATCCATATGTTAAAATTTGTTGTGAGAACATGTAAGAATCGGGCTGGTATTGTCTCAGTCAACAATTGAAAAGAATCATATGATGTTGTATTAATGAGAATGTAGTTCATATGATTGAGTGCAAATAAATAGGGAAATATTCATTAAAGGGTGTAGAGTTTATTATTGAGTGCAAATAAATAGGGAAATATTCATTGATGGGTGTAGAGTTAGAGGACTTTAAAGTTAGTGCAAATAAATAGGAAAATATTCATTGAAGGGTGTAGAGTTAGAGGACTTTAAAGTGACAAGTTAAAGCCCCCAACTTAGTTTATTGTTAGGTTATGATACGAGATGTTAGCCCTTAGGTGGAGGGAATTGAGGGAACTCTAGAGTGAGTGACTGCAAATAAATAGGGAAATATTCATTGAAGGGTGTAGAGTTAGAGGACTTTAAAGTGACAGGGTGTAAATAAATAGGAAAATAATCTTTGAAGGGTGTAGAGTTAGAGGACTTTAAAGTGACAGGTTGTTCATATGATTGAGTGCAATAAATAGGGAAATATTCATTGAAGGGTGTAGAGTTAGAGGACTTTAAAGTGACAGGTTAAGAAATAGTCATTGATGGGTGTAGAGTTAGAGGACTTTAAAGTGACAGGTTAAAGCCCCCAACTTGGTTTAGAAATAATTTTTGAAGGGTGTAGAGTTAGAGGACTTTAAAGTGATAGGTTAAAGCCCCCAACTTGGTTTATTGTTTAGGTTCTGATACGAGATGTTAGCCCCAGTGGGAGGGAATTGAGGTAACTCTAGAGTGAGAGGGGTGTAGAGTTAGAGGACTTTAAAGTGACAGGTTAAAGCCCCTAACTTGGTTTATTGTTTTTGGTTCTGATACAAGATGTTAGCCCCCAACTGGAGGGAATCAAGGGAACTCTAGAGTGAGAGCTAGTATCTTCCCTGCCTAGCCGGTTTTCAAAACTATTCAAACTTTAAATTAGTCAATGTTCTTTATAGCATCTCTAGTAAGGGTAAAGAATGGTATTACTCCTATTTGACACAACACAATCTGCATACTTCCACAACAGAATTATTATACTTATTACTGATTCATGATAAGGAGAAAGATATTTTCATATTTAGTACTTTTCTTCTACAAAACCAAAGTTATCTTTTTAAGTTTGTACTTTTTTATCAAAATATTAAAACATTTAAACTTTATTTACTGTGAAAACGTCTTTAGTTTAAATAATTGTCCTTTAAAAAATAGAAAGTTTTCCAAAAAGTGCATATTGCATATCTTCCCTGTGGGTTCGATATTCAGGTCTTAATCAAAAAGTCATATATTACTTGACAACGATACGATACTTGTCTAGTATCCTAATATATATAAATTAAAAGTAAAATTCTTATTTTTCTTCAAGATCAAGTTTTTGGTTTTGTTGCAAAACAAGAAAATATCAGCGAAAAATATAATCAGAATTATTGTTATACTGTTGCATATAAGCAGTTTCAGAATCAAATTTTTGGCGCTATTGTCGGGGAAGTGAAGTGAAAATTATAAAGAATCTATTGATTTAAAAGGAAATTCCTATTTTTAAAAAGTCTTATTTAAACTTTAAGTTATTGTATTTTATTTATGTGTGTTTAGTTTTATTTTTTTATGTTAGTGTATGTATAGTTCAGGTTCTGAAGGACTAGTGCCCTACAATTCTGAATTAGAAAGAACTATTAGAAAAAATTAGAAAAATCAAAAAAATTAAAAATCTTGAAAATCCAAAAAAATTATAGAAATGACAAACCAAAATAATCAAAATGTTGAAATTCATCAAGAGTTTAGACCTTAAGAATTATGTCAACCCTACTGTTGATGAACTTCATTGCAGTATTCAAAAACTTACTGTAGTGGCTAATTCATTTGTCAACCCTATTGTAGATGAAATTCATTGTAGTATTCAAAAACCTACTGTAGTGGCTAATTCATTTGAGCTTAAAACTATTATTACCCTACTGTAGATGAAATTCATTGTAGTATTCAAAAACCTACTGTAGTGGCCACTTCATTTGAGCTTAAACATGCTATTATCCAAATGGTATCAAATAATCAGTTTGGGGGATCACCAACTGAAGATCCAAATTTATATTTTGCCAATATTCTAGAATTTTGCGCTACATTTAAATACAATGGTGTATCAGATGATGCCATAAGACTTAGGTTATTTCCTTTCTCACTTGGGGATAAAGATAAGATGTGGTTGAATTCGTTAGCACCTAGATCTATCAGAACTTGGGGTGATTTAACACAAAAATTTCTTGCNATCAGAAACTTAGAAATGATATTACATCTTTTAATCAGTTTGAAGAGGAGTCTATTTATGAAGCATGGGAAAGATTTAAAGAACTCTTAAGAAAGTGTCCACACCATGCTATACCAGATTGGTTAATAATTCANAAGGAAAGTGTCCACACTATGCTATACCAGATTGATTAATAATTCAAACTTTTTATAATGGATTAGTTGGATCTCTTAGATCAATTATCCGAGATTGGTTAATAATTCAAACTTTTTATAATGGATTAGTTGGATCTCTTAGATCAATTATCGATTGCTGCTAGTGGTTCATTGATGTCAAAACAATTTCATGACGCTTATGCTTTAATTGAAGAAATAGCTTCCAATAATTTTCAATGGCCTTCTGAGAGGGTGAATTCTAAGAAAATAGCCAATATTCATGAATCTGATGCATTTACTATGTTAGCAAATCAAGTTGTTGTAATTTCAAGGAAGTTAGATGTATTTGGAATGAATTTTTCTCAACCAATTTCCATGATTTAAGAGAATTCATTAGGCCAAATGGTAGATTCTCAAGCATCATTAGAAACTTTAAATGCCATAAATAACAAGCAGAATAACCCATTAAATGATTATAACACAGGTTGGAAAAACCATCCCAACTTTAACTGGAATAACAATTCGGTTGGTAATAATCAACAATGGGGGAACAACCAAGTAAACCCACTAGGAAACTGGAACAATGATAGGAATAATAATTATAGATCTACTTATCCTCCAGGTTTCAACAGTAATACATAATTTAAGGAAAAGAAGTTGTCTATAGAAGAAGCGGTGTTACAAATGGGAAATCAATTACAAAGTCAATGAGCTACAATTAGAAATATTGAGAATCGCAAATAACAAATTCATTAAGTAATAGATCCTAAGGAACACTTCCTAGTAATACTGAATCAAATACAAATTCATTAAGTAATAAATCCCAAGGAATACTGCCTAGTAATACTAAATCAAATCCAAAAGACCAGAAATAAAGAGCAAGTAAAAGCCATTCAACTTAGAAGTGGNACGGGTTGGAAAAACCATCCCAACTTTAACTGGAATAACAATTCGGGTGGTAATAATCAACAATGGGGGAACAACCAAGGAAACCCACTAGGAAACTGGAACAATGATAAGAATAATAATTATAGATCTACTTATCCTCTAGGTTTCAACAATAATACACAATTTAAGGAAAAGAAGTTGTCTATAGAAGAAGCGGTGTTACAAATGGGAAATCAATTACAAAGTCAAGGAGCTACAATTAGAAATATTGAGAATTAACTTAGGCAAATAGTAAATTCATTAAGTAATAAATCCCAAGGAACACTTCCTAGTAATACTAAATCAAATCCAAAAGACCAGAAATAAAGAGCAAGTAAAAGCCATTCAACTTAGGAGTGGAAGAGAGTTGGAAGGTAGGGTTCAAAAAGAAATTGAAGTAGAGTGAGAAGAAATTGAAGAATCAAAAGAGGATACTCCAAAAGATTATGAAAGACCTATTTCTCCACTAAAAATTGATTTAGAAAAACCACCACCTTCATTTCCTCAGAGACTTCGTCAGCAGAAGTTGGATAAGCAATTTTCAAATATTCTTGAAAATATTTAAGAAGCTTACAATTAATATTGTCAACAAAAGTTGGATAAGCAATTTTCAAAATTTCTGGAAATATTTAAGAAGCTTATAATTAATATTCCTATTAGTTGAAGCCTTAGAACAAATGACAAGTTATGTAAAGTTTACGAAGGATATTCTCAACAGGAAAAGGAAGTTTGAATATAATGAGACTGTTTCACTTAATGAGGAGTGCAGTGCTATAATTCAGAAAAATCTTCCTAAAAAGCTTAAAGATCCTAGTAGCTTTACAATTTCATGTGCAATAGAAGACAGATTTTATGGGAAAGCTTTATGTGATTTTGGTGCAAGCATTAACCTTATGTCATTATCAATATTCAAAAGATTGGGATTAGGAGAAATAAGCCCTACTACTGTAACTCTGCAGTTAGCAGATCGTTCGATAACATACCCTAAAGAAGTTATAGAAGATGTTCTAGTGAAAATGGATCAATTTATCTTTCCTGTTGATTTCATTGTGCTAGATATGAAGGAAGATAAAGAGATGCCTATCATTTTGGGGAGGCCTTTTCTAGCCACAGGAAGAACAATGATAGATGTATAGAAAGGGGAATTAGCAATGTGTGTCAATGATCAAACTGTTACTTTCAATTTTTCAAGATCAATGAAATATCCTGCAAAAAGGTAAAGATGATGAATGTCATAGGATGGATGTTATAAGATATCTAAGTGAATGTCATTTCAAAACAACTTATGAAGAAAAATTTGAAGAAAAATATTTGGAACACGAGTAAGAAAAGGAATTAGATCGATGTGAATAAATTTTTAAAAAAGATTCAAACTATGTTCGAGAAAGTTTTGAAATTTTTGACACGATAGAAAAAGATAAATCATTTTGTCCATCAATTGAAAAACCTCCAGAACTTGAGTTGAAGTTACTTCCTGATTAATTAAAATATGCCTTTTTAAGAGATTCCTCTACTTTACCAATTATAATTTCCTCAAAATTAACGATGGAAGAAGAAAGGTTGATGAAAATTTTGAAAAATTTTAAGAAGGCCTTTGGATGGACAATTGCTGATATTAAAGGAATCAGTCCTTCAATTTGTATGCATAGAATTCATATGGAAGGGAACTACAAGCCCAGGGCTAATCCTCGAAGGAGACTGAATCTTGTTATGAAAGAAGTTGTTAAGAAAGAAATTTTAAAGTGGTTAGATGCTAGAACTATCTACCCTATTTCAGATAGTGCATGGGTTAATACAATTCGCTGTGTTCCTAAGAAATGAGGAGTAACTGTAACTGTGAATCAACATAATGAATTAATACCTACTAGAAAAGTTACACGGTGGTGATTATGCATTTATTATAGAAAATTAAATCTTGCAACTATGAAAGATCATTTTCCATTACCCTTTATAGATCAAATGTTGGATAGACTAGCTGGGCATAAATAGATTTGTTTTCTGGATGGATATATTGGTTATCATCAAATACAAATATCTCCTGAGGATCAAGAGAAAACAACTTTTACCAAACCTTGTGGTACTTTCGCTTTTAGAAGGATGCCCTTTAGTTTATGTAACGCCCTACTACATTTCAAAGATGTATAATAACATTTTTTTTGTGATTTAATTGAAAAAGGGATTGAAATATTCATGGATGATTTTTCAGTGTTTGGAACTTCANCGTTCACTATTAATGAGTGGCGTGTTTCGTGGTATGCTGACACTGTGAACTTTATTGTTAGCGATATTATACCCTATGGAATGATATACCAATGTTCCTGAATTTTTATATGTAAGGATTTATGAAGTTGACACCACTACAGCGCCAAAAACTTGATCTTTATATGAAAAGTAAGTTGTGTAAAATATATATAATTATAGACAATTAATAATGAGATTCTACGCAAGTATATGTATCGTTATCAAGTAATAATGGAGTTTCTATTTAAGTCCCAAATATCGATCCTACGAGGAAGGTGTAAATTAGCAATGATAAATTTTAACAAGAATTTTATAGAAAATCAAACTAAATCACTGTCACTAATTTTGAATGTTGAGATATTAACCAAACTAAATTACTTAACTATTAGCAAAAATGAAAATGCAACTTTTAAATATTAAATACTAATCTAAGAAATATGTTTAGGTAATGAAGATTGCTTTTGTGAAAAAGCATCCTTCCCACAATAACAAAATTTTGGTGAAATGAGATGAGATAAATGTTTTTAATATGGATTGTGCCAAATAGGAGTAATTTTAATTCTCTACCCTGATACAGTGCATAGAAAATCATTGGCTAATCTTACGTTTAGTCCCTAAATTTGTGGATAGGCTAGGAGGATACTGGCTCCCACTCCAGAGCTCCCACTTCCTTTTACCTGAAGGCTAACTCTCGCTTTAGTTTTTAAACACTAAGACCAAATTGGGGATTTTAGTCTGACCCTAAGGATTCTCCAATTCTACACCCAACAAAGAATATTTCCTTATTTATTTACACTTAATTCCATGAATTTACACCCAACAAAGAATATTTCCCTATTTATTTACACTTAATTTCAAGAACAAATTTCTCCTTCATAAAATCAAATATGATCCTCACTCTATTGTAGAACTCATACTCCATTTTCCGGATCAGATGTCTCACAACATATTTTAACAAATCAATTGGCCAGACTGAAAAGTAAATTAAGTTTGGAGTTGAAAAATCATCATNAGTTAGCCCTCAACATTCTACACCACGATTAACCTCGAAAAAATATTCTAAAATGTCTAACATTCTTCTGGAGCAATCTAAACATGATCAAAATATTGCATAGATTTTGAAAATAAGGTACTATACTAGTTATGTCCCAAATATCATATATACCTAGCTAATCGAAATGTAACAAATAATGAGTAAGTATGGATAAGGAAAATTAAATCATCAAAATTCCCTCAGCTTCTGTTCAAAATTGTGATTAGTCCACCTAAAAAATTAGTTTTGATTCTTATTTCAAAAATTTTAAAAATAGTAAATAGATCCCACCACTATCCTCTAACCAAAAAAAAAAGAGTATACGACGGTGCTCCGTTAATGCTAACAATTCTTTTAATTAAGAAAAAGTTGTAAAAATGTGTATAGAAGTTGCAATATATCTAGCAAGTTGAATCAAAATGTTAAAACACAGTGGACAGTCCACTCTTCCAATCAATCTCAAGATTACATTTCTAGACATTTGAAGTTTTAGTGGTTCACTGGGCAGTGATGCAAGGTCAATTGTGCAATTTTAAGAAAACAAAATGTTCATCATATAATTTAATGTAGAGAGCTACCGGGTAAAAACAATAACAAGGAATTGTGCTAGACTCAATTAAAAATAAATACAAAAACACAAATATAAGAGAAAGTTTATCCTCACATACAGCCATAATAAAAGCATGAAACCCGCACATTTGCAACCTTCTGAGAAGCCAAGTGCTGGCAGAACCACAAATTGCAATTCCATGTTCATGGACAACAAATTTTGGTGAAATACAGTAGCATTCACCCAAAGCAACCCCTGACCTCAATCAATCTTCCATCATAAAACAATCGTCACATAAAAAAGTGAAGACATCAACCGAATCTAAAAAATTCTGTAATTTTCATTTTAAACAGTTCCCTAGCAGGTAAACATGGACACTCAATCGTCATCCCCGCTCAACAAGCATTTCCATACAACAATGAGATAAACTCCATCCTTCACATAATCACAGGGAAAGGCATAAGCTACTGCTTCGGCGGTCATCAAAAAGCAAATCCCAGCTAAATTCAAACTAAATTAATCTAGATCCACAGAAAAAAAGAGAATAAAATCAATCAAACCAAACACAAAACAGAGTAATCCAAAAAATCAACGCACAAATAAAAACCAGAAACCCTACCTGAGATCCTCTCTGTTCTCCTGCTCCTCTCGAATTCTCTTGCTCCAGTTGTCAAAGCCAGCAGACAAAACACAGCCAAACAAGAAACCCACGCCCTACTCCTCATCACCCTTCTTCTCCCTCGAGACACAGATCACCAACTACCAGCTGACCAGGAAGAGAAAATCCAACAAGCGATTCTAAATAGGAAGGGGGAGCGCCTCGGAGAAGAAAAGATAAAACATTGGAAGGTGAGTCGGGAGGGACGTGAACAACGTTAGGTAATAAGATCTTCTCCTGGCGGTTGTTCGGCTGCTAGTAGAACTTCAGTCAAGCAGTAACTAGAAATTTTATCAAGATTTGATAAATTTTTAGGTAGTAAATTTTAAAAATTATTTGCATCACAAAGATAAAATTTGATAAATTAGTTGAATATTTATTTTAAATTTTAAATATAATTTTAATTTTAATTATTAGGTGCAGTTGCTAAAATTATTTTGGTTTGATTTAAATTTTTATTAATTTTAATTATGTTACATTAATTAGTAATTTATCAAGCCAATTGTTTGTTGATTTGAATTTCATTAATATATAATCATCATTTAGTAATTTATTAAGTAATTAAATTTGTTTAATTAAACTATTAAAAATGATACTAATTTAATTAATATAATTTATATTTTGTCTAAATCAATTAAAATTAAATTAGTTAAAGTATAATTAGCATAAGATAATAATTAATTAATTATTAGTTAGTAATTTTGAAAGTTAATCAAAAGTTACCTTCACCCCTGTCCAAACTTTTTGCAGACAAAGAAGCAAGATATAGCCATGGGAGCTTCTTGAAAGATGACATTGTAACATATGAGATAGACGATAANGTTGAAAGATGACATTGTAACATATGAGAGAGACGATAATTTTTTGAGTAGTGTGAAATCTTTCCTCCCCTCCTCCACCCCTACTTGAGGAAAAAATAAGCTAAGTCACGACGGGCGGCTCCAGAAAGTATTATATATCTGTCTTTCTCCACCTTGGCACATTTCTATTGATTTATTTTTTTAAATCTATTGAATTTTTAGATTTATCAAATTCAGAGTTTAAATTAAAACAATAGTAAAAATAAAATTTTTATAAAATAAAATTTTTATTTCATACGATTTAAAATATCAATTTCTATTATTTTACACTAAATCTTACCTATAAATCCAAGTTAAATCTAGCTAATGAATAGCTCTTTAGTATAGAAGTTGCCTTAAGAAATTGTGCATGTTTTTTTTGTTAATTTCTAACATGTATTTAGAAGAAATTCTTAACAATTTTTAATGAATTTATCATATGGTTTTTTGTTAAAGCCCCAGAGTTCAATCCAAAGCTAAAAAAATATTACATAATATCCAATGCAGCAACTAAGCGCCACAATAAAATTTTAAAAATAAGATATAATGTAAAAAGTAAATAAATAAAAACAAACCTATAAGAAATAAAAAGTCCAAACTCTCTCATTCCCTCCACCAAACTCAATTTTTAACTAATTTTAATAAAATAAAACAAACCAAAATAAAAAGATAGAACTCCTATTTTTATTCTTTAGTTTCATCAAAATCCTACTCCTTTTTTTCTTATTATGTAACTTTATGACTTGGATTAACATAAGGTTGGAAGTGTGATAAAGCAGAAAAGAATATTTGATTTGAACCAGCAATTAGTTGATAGTTTGAGAATATGTGTGACAGTTGAGTTAAAGTCAATCATGTAGTTGAACTCTTGTTGCTAATCTTGCTCTATGTAATATTTAAATTAGTGGCTTAACTTTTAATGCCAATTGATTCATTCCTCTATTTTCTTCAACAAACCAAAATTTTTGCTCACTGATGTCATGCACTTACTCAACTTTGGTCTTGGGTTGTCTTTTTTAGAAGATGTTGAGGTGTAGGNCAAATTATTGGCCTAATTTTTAATGTCAATTGATTCATTCATCTATTTTCTTCGACAAACCAAATTTTGTGCTCACTGATGTCATGCACTTACTCAACTTTGGTCTTGGGTTGTCTTTTTTAGAAGATGTTGAGGTGTAGGAGTGGGTTGATTTTCTCCAAGCTCCAAGGATTTAGACTCATATGAAAAAATTACCTTCCTATTCAAAGAAAATATAGAATAGAATTATTTCTCAAAATAGTCTCTTAAAATTAATTAAAACCTTCCAACATAGCTAATAGATCAGTGAGGAATGCCCAAAACATACTATAGTGCTCCATTTTAATACATTTAAAATAGAATTCGAAATTTTTTTCCCACTTTTTATGGTCACCCCTTTTTCAATAATAAAACTCAATGGAATCCCATCCATAATCACCTTNCAAATATAGAATAGAATTATTTCTCAAAAGAGTCTTTTAAAATTAATTAAAACCTTCCAACATAGCTACTAGATCAGTGAGGAATGCCCAAATCATACTATATTGCTCCATTTTAAAACATTTAAAATAGAATTCGAAATTTTTTCCCACTTTTTATGGTCACCCCTTTTTCAATAATAAAACTCAATGGAATCCCATCCATAATCACCTTGAATGTCTCTAAAAATAATCATGATGACCTCTAAAAAAGGTAGGCTAATAAATTCCACTCTATAGTATTTTAGAAATAATTTTTTATCTTCTAAAATGCCCACTTAAATCCTCATGAATTGGTCGTTATATTTTTTAAAGAGATATGGTCATCCTAAAAATAAAACTTGACAACATGTAATTTTTTTCCTTTTAATAATAAGAGAAATTAGGACATAATAAATTGCTAATAAGATAATTAATGATATCAACATTCCATATTACATTTTGATCACTCAACAGAAACANTATCTTCTAAAATGCCCACTTAAATCCTCATGACTTGGTCGTTATATTTTTTAAAGAGATATGGCATCCTAAAAATAAAACTTGACAACATGTAATTTTTTTTTCCTTTTAATAATAAGAGAAATTAGGATATAATAAATTGCTAATAAGATAATTAATGATATCAACATTCCATATTACATTTTGATCACTCAACAGAAACATATTTTTATCAAGAAATAATTCATTAATTATTTTTAAAATTTTCCTTCATTCCTTTTTAATGATTTGTTGCTTGACATTGTATTCCTTTTTTATCACATATTTCCAAATCAAATTCTTATAAAAGATGGATCCATCTAATAAGCATTAATTTTGCATCATTCTTAGCTACACAACATTTTTATTATTGCATGATTAGTATGTACAATGAATTTAGTTTTACTCATGTAGGATCTAAATTTGCCAAAAGTAAATGCCATTGTTAGTAATTCCTTTTACTGTACGCATAATTAATCTGAATTCATCCAATATTATAATAGGATAATAAATGATAAGAAAAATTACTATTATAATTATTATTTTATCGTTCAACATAATCCCTATTGCATGACATTCAGTATCACATAATCTCAAAAGAAAATTTCTAAATCTTATTATAATAGATGCAATGATTAATTTGTATATTAAAAAATTGAAGGATTTATATGCACTCTTAATAAAATTTAAAAGTCACTTATTTTTCTAACAAATGACACAAAAGTTATATAGTTTTAAGAAAATTCTTCATAAATCTCTTATAAAGCCCATCATGGCCTTTGAAAGTCCTATCTCCCTTACCTGATGCGGGTTTTAGAATTTTTTCACTTCCATCCTCTATGTTGAAATTTTATGTCATAGAACCTTACTCTCTACAATGAGACACTTCACTCAGTTTAATAGTAATTTTTTTTTCTTACATCTTTATAAATTTAATGCAAGATAATCAAAACTATTAAAATATGTGCGCTTGATTAAATCCAAGAAAGTAACTATTATGCAGTGCATTGTCTGAAGAATACTTTTCTAAAGGAAAAGGTTCCAAAAGGGCTAATGAATGCAATTTTATTTTGATTGTTAGGTGTTACAAGAATTTAGGGTTGTTTGGGGGTAGCTTCAGCTTATTAAGAAGCAATTGTGAAGCTGCTGAATAATAATTTGATGCTTGAAAAGTTGTGATGGCTATGATAGGTTTTTTTAAGAAAAAAGTTAGATTGCAACTAGTAAGTTGTCGCTGCACATAGCCAGGAGTGGTGAGAAAATGCAGATTTTAGCGGTAGCTTTTTGAAAAAGCTATCAAAATATAGTTTACAAAAATAGATAAAATTGCGGTGTAGCTTCTCCTAAACTTAATTTCCTTAAGATACACAAATGCATCAAATTGATACCAGCTTCTAGGTCATATAGTGCATTCCCAAAAGAAAATACCTCTTGTAGCATGAGGCATGATAAAACTTATTAGGTCTTTCAGTTTTTGTTAAAGTTTTTTTTTTTTTTTTAAATTGTGACATTATATTTCTCAGTAAAAAAAATATAACTTCAAATTGTCCTATTTTTTTATTTTTATTTAAAAAATCTTTCATGAATTTCACATAGTTAGACATTGATTCAATAGGTTCTACAAATAAAATAGTTATAGCTAGCTTTGTAAACACTTCTAAAAATCTGCAAAATTGTATATCATAAATTTAATTTTGAAATGGTTGTGTGGCCTTTAAATTTTTCTTCATTTGTTTTATTTTTCTTTATTTTTAATTTTTTTTATTTTTTTCATTTTTTAAGCTTTAAATACAATGTGTGGCCTTACCTCATTATTTACCTCTCTCTTTTAATTCTCTGTGACTTCTTAATTATATTATTTTACATTATTTCTCACTCTTTTTTTAGCATTTATTTTAGTGTTACTAGAGAGCATTTTGAGGTTAGTTTACCAAATATTTAATTAATTATCTTAATAAAAATTTAATGTTCATAATGAATGCCGCTTGAGTTTTTAACTATGTCCCCATTTGCAACACCAAATCTTCCAAAAATGGTTTCTTCTCTTTTGATTGATTTTGAGAAGTGACTCTTGATGAAAAACTAGGTTTGGGGTTTGAAGAGTTGTTTAGCTAGTTATTTTAATTTTTTATATGAATGGGCTAATTGTTATTCAAATTATTACTCTGTATATTTTGCTTAATATTTTAATTAAAAATATATTATTTCTTTAATCAGGGTTTCCATGTGTTTGAGAATAAATTATTTTGCAAATTATTCACAAAATTTAATGACTCCATAGTTAAAATATAAGAATCATCTAGTTAAAACACTGCACATTCATCTTAAATTAAAGGCGATTCTTGGTTTTAATTCATTTTTAAATTATTTTATTTCTTCAATATCGTTGTTATTTGTGAAGTCAAAATGAATAACTGTCGGCACTAAAAAGTTGGGAATTGTTAAGTTTTCAGCTGCTAGGATGGATATCCTAACACCCGTCTTAATTTAGTTTAATACATATATAGTTTAGAAAAAAAAAGTATTTTAATTTTTTTAAAATACAAGACCGAACTGATCTCATATCCCTAGTAGTTTAAATAAACGAGTCTAATACCACAATTAGTGCACTTATCCTGTGGGATAGATACATTACTTACTGGTTAAAGCTCGATTAAATAAAGTAAAGATTGTATGACATCTGTTTAATTTTGCAAAACCATTTTATGTTTACCGACAAATTCTCCTATTTAATATGAAGAATTAAATAACATTAATATTAAGCTAGGTTTGGGAATGCTTCTTATAAGGGCAAGCCCCTATAGTTAATTACATCTTAGATAACCAGAGTCACCTAAGAAAACTCTTGATAAAAATTAGAGGATATTGTCTTCAAGGAATTCAAAAGGACAGGACTTTTCAACGGGAACAGAAAAAGATGTGTGAAAAGGGAATGACTCAAGTTTGGAACATTTTATTTTAGAATTCAAAGGAAGAAGAACTAGGGGATATCATAGATTCGGAGGAGAACCTCTGTGACTTCTCAAGCTGTCCAACTGTTTGGCTTCAACTTTAGAGATTAGAACTACTGAATGTTTCATCCTGCCAATTTTATTAATTAGGGCTTATATTTGTGTGAAACGATCATACAAATAGCCTGAAAGATGTGAAGATTTAGGTTGTGACAAATGACAACCTTGGAATCCTAAGACGAGTTAGGGCTTAAATTGTTTTGCAGGGCTATACAAAGGTCTAAAGATAAATTGAAGTTTTATGTTTGATAATCAAACAACCTCGGAATCCTATGGATTTTTGTTTAATTCTAGGGAAAGATATGTTGTTATAGATCCTCTTGCTGTGAGAATGGTCGTATTGCCCATAATGTTAGCTCCAAGCTCCTCGTCATGGCGAATTCAAGTTTTCTAATGTGTCAAGTAATGATTTCAAATCAGGTGTCCCAATGGTTATGGTTCTTTAAATATTATGAGGCATATTAAATTAGATTAGAGCGACACCGGTTAGGATCCTACGGTTCCCTCATTCTGGTACCACTATTTTCTATTGGATTCACTTAGTCTAAATGAAATTACTAAACTCAACTCAATGAGTTCCATACTTTCATTTAGACTGTGGGAAATCTTGTTAACAACCGTAGGTTACCTCCTCTGAGGAATTCCCGATCATCCAATAAAGACGTCTTAATTTAGTTGCAATTGTTGTTTTGTGATGTTTGTGATTAAATTTTGAGTTGTCGATAGAGACGTCTTAATTTAGTTGCAATTGTAGTTTTGTGTGATGTTTGTGATTAAATTTTGAGTTGTTTTACATTTTGAATGTTGTGGGGGTGAATTTTATCTTGGTTGATTTTAGTTTTAGCTTTGGTTTTGGTTTATTCGAATGTTGTGGCGGTGAATTTTATCTTGGTTGATTTTAGTTTTGGTTTTGGTTAACATGCAAGTTATGTTTTGGAGGTGAATTTTATCTTGTTTGATTTTAATTTTGATTTTGGTTTCAGTTTTGTGGCTATTCTAAAGGTTTTAGTTTTCATGCAGGGTGACATCGTTGTTTATCATGCAAATTTGTAAGCATAAAAGTATAGTGTAGAAAGTACAAGAAAAGAAGGTACTGTAAACTGTAAAAGTGTACCTAGCTAGTCTTCTCATTCCTTCACCTGAAACATCAGTACTTGCAAAGCATATATATGTATAATTTTGCGGGAATTAAAGCATGCTTGTAGAAAAAGTAGGAAGTACTGACATAAAATGTGTCTACTAAATCCTATGTCGTATCTTGGTGTATTTAAATTTTAAGGATGATTCTATTAAGCAAATTATGATAAGCTCGCATATCCTTTAAGATTTCCAAAGGATCATGAAGAAGTTTTGGGTAATACCTTAGACATTTCATGGTCCTCAGAATTATCTTGAGTTCATTTTGGGTTTTATCATATTTGCTAAATAGTTCATCTAATTAATACCCTTATGCTTAATGAACTTGATGTTTTAATTATCCATTAAGTGGAGTAATTATCACTTGATATCTTACTTACGAATTATATAGGTAAAGACCATTGGGGGCGACTTGACTTAATTAAGGAATTTGGTTAATTTGATTATTTATAGCATGGACTTGTGGCATTTTGTTGATTTCAAATTAATTATAACTTATTCTCTAAATCTCATTAGACAAAATTTTGATTAAGCCTAGTTCACTACTAAGCCCTTAAGATTTAATGGGTTGGTTTGTAATTTTTTTTTAAAAAAGGTTTTGAATATTTTTGCTCTCAATCATGAATTATAAATTATATTAAAACCATCAACTAGGGTTCAAAAATTAGTGAATAATGATCTTCCAAATCAAACCCCTCACCTTAATATCCTCTTATTTAAATATTCTTCAAAATTTCATTAATTTGAAAAATTATAAATTTATCCTTTATGAAATTCAGAGTAAGGTTCGTTTCTACCACTTATCCCTCTCTAAATCATCAAGACATGTTATTTTAATATCATTTATTACCCATTTACCCTCTTGATTAGGCCTAAATATTAATTAAGTTTTAAATTCCAAAATTACACTTTTGCCCCTAAGACCTTAACACCCCATAATTCATTACATTAGACTCAAATGACTTAGAAATTTTATGTTACCTCACTCATGGGCTAATTAAAACATCATATGAGAAAATGTGATTTTTCTGAATTTTTTAATTTTTTCATTTTTATAATCATTTATAATGTAAAAATAGGGATTTTCAATGAAAATTTAATAACTCAATCAAAATAAAACTTTTTTTCTTAAGTAAATTATTGGAGGTTTACCTATGTTAGAGGACCCCTTGGACCAATTTTCATGATTTTTAGAAATTTAATTTAATTATTAAAATTATTTGTTGGTTTTGAGTATTAATTAAATATAATATAATATTTAAATGGAAAGTAAGTTTTATATTTTTATTAAATCTCTTTGAGTTTAAGGAACCCATAGAAATAAATTTCATATTTTTGTAATTTATATTTTAATTGTTCGAATTATTTTAGTGAAAAAATTAAAGAAAATTCATTTTTTAAGCCGTTTAAAGTTAATATCTTGACTTAGAAAATTAGGAAAGTTATTTTGATTGGTTCCAAGTAATAAGGAAGCTAAATGTGATATTTTAGTGTGTTTTTACAATTTTGTGATTTTTATGATTTTTAATTAATTTTAATTATTTAAATACTCAAAAATAGCCTAAAAAATGATGTGTTTATTTTAATTCCAATTTTATTTTTCTTAAATTCCTCTAGTCATAAGGAGCTGCCAAAACCAATTTGGTGATTTGTTTTAATTTTATTTTAATTTTTATAATTATTTTAATACCAAAAATGTTATTTTATCTTAAAAATTCATTTTAATGATTAAATTAACTCTAATTGACTTGAAATTTTTATGGGAAGCTCCTATAACATAAAATTACAGTTTGGAATAGTCTTTATGTCATTTACATTTATAATTACTCCAAATTAATTTTCTCTTGATTTTTAGGATTAGTGACAATTAGGATTATATTAAATAAGTTAAACTAAGTTTATATTTTTTTCTAAGATCCTATGACCACAGTAAACCTATCGAAATAAGTTTTGTATTTTTTTTATGAGTATTTTAATTATTATAATTTTTATACCAAAATAGAGACCATTAACTTCAAAATTGAATATCTCTAGTTAGAGATGCACCCTGACCTTGAAAAAATCAGGCGAGATGCCTAACAACAGATACATCAAAAGCCCCATGGTCCCATGCCATGGTGAAATGTCTATGCTAATGGAGAATAAAAATAAGGAAAACACCATTTATATAATTAAAAATAAAATATGCATCAAATAGACATGAAAATATTTCCACATTGTTCTCTCTTCATTGAGCAACAGAGTATTTTTATTTAATTTTTTTGATTTTTCTACACAAAGTTATGAATTTTTGAAGTTCCGGCTATTTAAATAAATAAGAAAATCCCTATTTATCTACTTAAACCAGTCAGCACCGCGTCATCCTAGGCAGCTCCGAACCGCGCACACATCCGCTTCTAGTTGGGCACTGCCAGCTGAGTCAGCCCGCTGTACACGCACCGAGACTTCATCCAACGCGATCTCAGTCGTTTGTCCGATACACGCGTGATCCAACGACACAACGCCATCGCCCCAAACGAGCTAACTCGTGAGCCGCCTGATACGCCTAAAATATATAGTGTTTTTAGACACATTTTTATACCTATTTTTTAGATTTTGCACTTTAATGAAAGGTATTTTTGTGTTTTTGTTTCAGGTATTAGTGAAAAGGTGAAAAATGCTTGAAGGAGTTAAAAATGATCAAATTTGGAGCAAATATGTGAAAAATGTGCAAAAGTGTTTTGGCGCCTAAGCGCCAGATAGGCGCCAGATTCGGTGCTTAAGCGCCGGTTAAATAGAGAAGGTCGCACCTAAGCGCCAGAGGCCCCACATTTAAGCGCTAGTGGTAGTTATTGGATGAGTAAATTTGATTTTTGTGAATTTTAAAGAGGTTTGTGAGGCACCTATTGGCTTAATAGGTGGTTATAACCACCATGAACGAAAATTATTGTGAAATGATGCATCTCTTGGGAAATACATTGAATCAAAACACATTTTGAAGAGATACCAAGACACCTTTTGGAGAAATATAAAAGAAGGAAGATATACGAGAATCAAAGGAACTTCAAGAGTTTGGTGGAGGACTTGATAAGTTTTTATCTTTTGTTTTAGTCTACTTTTGGTTTTAATTGAGACTTGTTGTTGGCTTAACAATGATTTCTACTTTTAAACTGAAGTGTGGTTTTGTTTTCTCTATGGATTATGAGTAGTTTTCTTTATCTTTCTTCTTAAAATGATAAGTAATTAAGTTTGATGGAAGTTGTGGAGAGTATTGATCTTTAATGTTGGAAAAAGTTGTGAAAATTTAAATATGGATGGAAGTTGTGGAGAGTATTGATCTTTAATGTTGGAAGAAGTTTTGATGATTTAAATCCATGAACAATGGAGGTTGTGGAGAGTATTGATCTTTAATGTTAGAAGAAGTTGTGATGATTTAAATTTATGCACTTTAACGGAGAGTATTGATCTTTAATGTTGGAAGAAGTTGTGATGATTTAAATCCATGCACTTCATATGGAGAGTATTGCTTAATGTTGGAAGAAGTTGTGATGATTTTAATCTATGTACTTCATTTACTTCTTGATTTGGCCAATCCATATGTTAAAATTTGTTGTGAGAACATGAAAGAACCGAGCTGGTATTGTCTCAGTCAACAATTGGAAAGAATCACATGAGGTTGTATGAATAATTTAAATCCATGTACTTCATTTACTTCTTGATTTGGCCAATCCAGATGTTAAAATTTATTGTGAGAACATGTAAGTCGGGATGTTATTGTCTCAGTCAACAATTGGAAAGAATCACATGATGTTGTATTAATGAGAATGTAGTTAATATGATTGAGTGCAAATAAATAGGGAAATAATCATTAAAGGGTGTAGAGTTAGAAGACTTTAAAGTGACAGGTTAAAGCTCCCAACTTGGTTTATTGTTTTAGGTTCTGATACAAGATGTTAGCCCCCAGGTGGAGGGAATCAAGGGAACTCTAGTGTGAGAGCTAGTATCTTCCCTGCATAGCCGGTCTTCAGAACTATTCAAACTTTAAATTACTCAATGTTCTTTATAGCATCTATAGTAAGGGTAAAGAATATTATTACTCCTATTTGACACAACACAATATGCATACTTCCATAACAGAATTAATATACTTATTACTGATTCATGGTAAGGAGAAAGATATTTTCATATTTAGTGATTTTCTTCTACGAAAAATCAAGTTATCTTTTTAAGTTTGTTCTATTTTTG
Source organism: Phalaenopsis hybrid cultivar (assembly GCA_002079205.1). NCBI lineage: Eukaryota > Viridiplantae > Streptophyta > Magnoliopsida > Asparagales > Orchidaceae > Phalaenopsis > Phalaenopsis hybrid cultivar. The sequence continues at coordinate 78,985 of JXCR01099032.1, forward strand.
TCAAAATATTAAAAGTAAACTTTCTTTACTGTGAAAACGTCTTTAGTTTAAATAATTATCTTTTAAAAAATAGAAAGTTTTCCAAAAAGGGCATATTGCATATCTTCCCTGTGGGTTCGATATTCAGGTCTTAATAAAAAAATCCTATACTTGATAACGATACGATACTTGCCTAGTATCCTAATATATATAAATTAAAAGTAAAATTTTTATTTTTCTTCAAGATCAAGTTTTTGGTTTTGTTGCAAAATAAGAAAATATAAGTGAAAAATATAATCAAAATTATTATTATACTGTTGCATATAAGCAGTTTTGGGTTCAAGTTTTAGGCGCTACTGTCGGGGAAGTGAAGTGAAAATTATAAAGAATCTATTGGTTTAAAAGCAAATTTCTATTTTTAAAAAGTCTTACTTAAACTTTAAGTTATTGTATTTTATTTGTGTGTGTTTAGTTTTATTTTATTTTATGTTAGTGTATGTGTAGTTCAGGTTCTGAAGGACTAGTGCCCTACAATTCTGAATTAGAGAGAACTATCAAAAAAATCAGAAAAACCAAAAAAATTAAAAATCTTGAAAATCTAAAAAAATTACAGAAATGACAAACCAAAATAATCAAAATGTTGAAATTCATCAAGAGTTTAGACCTTTAAGAGATTATGCCAACTCTACTATAGATGAAATTCATTGTAGTATTCAAAAACCTACTGTAGTGGCCACTTCATTTGAGCTTAAACATGCTATTATCCAAATGGTATCAAATAATCAGTTTGGGGGATCACCAACTGAAGATCCAAATTTATATTTTGCCAATATTCTAGAATTTTGCGCTACATTTAAATACAATGGTGTATCAGATGATGCCATAAGACTTAGGTTATTTCCTTTCTCACTGAGGGATAAAGATAAGATGTGGTTGAATTCGTTAGCACCTAGATCTATCAGAACTTGGGGTGATTTAACACAAAAATTTCTTGCTAAATATTTTCCATCATAAAAAAATCCAAAACTTAGANTTGAGCTTAAACTTGCTATTATCCAAATAGTATCAAATAATCAGTTTGGGGGATCACCAACTGAAGATCCAAATTTATATTTTGCCAATATTCTAGAATTGTGCGCTACATTTAAATACAATGGTGTATCAAATGATGCCATAAGACTTAGGTTATTTCCTTTCTCATTGAGGGATAAAGCTAAGATGTGGTTGAATTCCTTAGCACCTAGATCTATCAAAACTTGGGGTGATTTAGCACAAAAATTTCTTGCTAAATATTTTCCACCATAAAAAAATCAGAAACTTAGAAATGATATTACATCTTTTAATCAGTTTGAAGAGGAGTCTATTTATGAAGCATGGGAAAGATTTAAAGAACTCTTAAGAAAGTGTCCACACCATGCTATACCAGATTGGTTAATAATTCAAACTTTTTATAATGGATTAGTTGGATCTCTTAGATCAATTATCGATGCCGATGCTAGTGGTTCATTGATGTCAAAACCATTTCATGNCAATTAGAAATATTGAGAATTAACTTAGGCAAATAGTAAATTCATTAAGTAATAAATCCCAAGGAACACTTCCTAGTAATACTAAATCAAATCCAAAAGACCAGAAATAAAGAGCAAGTAAAAGCCATTCAACTTAGAAGTGGAAGAGAGTTGGAAGGTAGGGTTCAAAAAGAAATTGAAGTAGAGTGAGAAGAAATTGAAGAATCAAAAGAGGATACTCCAAAAGATTATGAAAGACCTATTTCTCCACTAAAAATTGATTTAGAAAAACAACCACCTCCATTTCCTCAGAGACTTCGTTAGCAAAAGTTGGATAAGCAATTTTCAAAATTTTTGGAAATATTTAAGAAGCTTACAATTAATATTCCTATTAGTTGAAGCCTTATAACAAATGCCAAGCTATCTAAAGTTTATGAAAGATATTCTCAACAGGAAAAGGAAGTTTGAAGATAATGAGCCTGTTTCACTTAATAAGGAGTGCAGTGCTATAATTCAGAAAAAGCTTTCTAAAAAGCTTAAAGATCTTAGTAGCTTTACAATTTCATGTGCAATAGGAGACAGATTTTACGGGAAAGCTTTATGTGATTTTGGTGTAAGCATTAACCTTATGTCATTATCAATATTCAAAAGATTGGGATTAGGAGAAATAAGCCCTACTAATGTAACTCTGTAGTTAGCAGATCGTTCGATAACATACCCTAAAGAAGTTATAGTGAAAATGGATCAATTTATCTTTCATGTTGATTTCATTGTGCTAGATATGAAGGAAGATAATGAGATACCTATCATTTTGGGGAGGCCTTTCGTAGCCACAGAAAGAATAATGATAGATTTGTAGAAAGAGGAATTAACAATGTGCGTCAATGATCAAACTGTTAATTTCAATTTTTCAAGATCAATGAAATATCCTGCAAAAAGGTAAAGATGATGAATGTTATAGGATGGATGTTATAAGATATCTAAGTGAATGTCATTTAAAAACAACTTATGAAGAAAAATTTGAAGAAAAAGATTTGGAACACGAGCAAGAAGAGGAATTAGATTGATATGAAGAACTTTTTAAGGAAGATTCAAACTATGTTCGTGAAAGTTTTGAAGTTTTAGATATGATAGACAAAGATAAATCATTTTTTCCATCAAGTTGAAGTTACTTCCTGAACATTTAAAATATGTCTTTTTAAGAGATTCCTCTACTTTACCAATTATAATTTCCTCAAAATTAACGATGGAAGAAGAAAGGTTGATGAAAATTTTGAAAAATTTTAAGAAGGCCTTTGGATGGACAATTGCTGATATTAAAGGAATCAGTCCTTCAATTTGTATGCATAGAATTCATATGGAAGGGAACTACAAGCCCAGGGCTAATCCTCGAAGGAGACTGAATCTTGTTATGAAAGAAGTTGTTAAGAAAGAAATTTTAAAGTGGTTAGATGCTAGAACTATCTACCCTATTTCAGATAGTGCATGGGTTAATACAATTCGCTGTGTTCCTAAGAAATGAGGAGTAACTGTAACTGTGAATCAACATAATGAATTAATACCTACTAGAAAAGTTACACGGTGGTGATTATGCATTTATTATAGAAAATTAAATCTTGCAACTATGAAAGATCATTTTCCATTACCCTTTATAGATCAAATGTTGGATAGACTAGCTGGGCATAAATAGATTTGTTTTCTGGATGGATATATTGGTTATCATCAAATACAAATATCTCCTGAGGATCAAGAGAAAACAACTTTTACCAAACCTTGTGGTACTTTCGCTTTTAGAAGGATGCCCTTTAGTTTATGTAACGCCCTACTACATTTCAAAGATGTATAATAACATTTTTTTTGTGATTTAATTGAAAAAGGGATTGAAATATTCATGGATGATTTTTCAGTGTTTGGAACTTCATTTTACTCTTGTTTTTCTAAGTGTTGTGAAGAAAAAAAATTTTGTCCTTAATCGGGAAAAATATCAAATTATGGTAGCAGGAGGAATTGTATTAGGTCATCAAATATCAGAAAATGGTATGGAAGTAGATTTTGCTAAAATTGAAGTGATCGCTAATTTACCTTATTCAACAAATGTAATGGAAATTAGGAGTTTTTTAGGACATGTTGGATTCTACAGACGATATATTAAAGACTTTTCAAACTAAGCCTTTATTTCATTTACTGGAGAAAGATGTAATTTTTAATTTTGATGAGGAATGTCTTAAAGCTTTTAATTTGTTAAAAGAAAAATTAATCACTGCACCAATTATATTTTCACCAAACTAGGGAAAACCTTTTGAATTGATGTGTGATGCTAGTTATTATGCTATAGGAGTTGTTTTAGGACAAAGATATGATAAAACTTTTGAAGTAATTTAATATGCTAGTAAAACTCTTAATGAAACTCAAATCAATTATACACCAACTAAAAAAGATTTTTTAGCAATAGTATATGCTTTTGATAAATTTAGATCATATTTAATTGAAACTCATTGTGTAACGCATACAGATCATTCTGCTATTAAGTACTTAATGAAAAAGAAGGATGCTAAACGTAGACTTATAAGATGGATTCTTCTTTTGTAAGAATTTGATTTTGAAATAGTAGATCAAAAGAGGACTGAAAATCAAATTGTTGATCATTTGTCCAGGCTTGAGTTAGAAAAACCACTCTGTTTTGAAAAAGAAATTGATGAATATTTTTCAGATGAAAAAATGTTCACTATTAATGAGTGGCGTGTTCCGTGGTATGCCGACATTGTGAACTTTATTGTTAGCGATATTATACCCTATGGAATGACATACCAATGTTCCAGAATTTTTATATGTAAGGATTTATGAAGTTGACACCACTACAACGCTAAAAACTTGATCTTTATATGAAAAGTAAGTTATGTAAAATATATATAATTATATGCAATTAATAATGAGATTCTATGCAAGTATATGTATCGTTATCAAGTAATAATAGAGTTTCTATTTAAGTCAAAAATATCGATCCTAGAGGGAAGGAGTAAATTAGCAATGATAAATTTTAACAAGAATTTTATAGAAAATCAAACGAAATCACTATCACTAATTTTGAATGTTGAGATACCAACCAAACTAAATTACTTAACTATTAGCAAAAACGGAACTGCAACTTTTAAATATTAAATACTAATCTAAGAACTATTTTTAGGTAATGAAGACTACTTTTGTGAAAAAGCATCCTTCCCACCACAACGAAATTTTGGTGAAATGAGATGAGATAAATGTTTTTAATATGGATTGTGCCAAATAGGAGTAATTTTAATTCTCTACCCTGATACAGTGCATAGAAAATCATTGGCTAATCCTAGGTTTAGTCCTTAAATCCGTGGCTAGGCTAAGAGGATACTGGCTCCCACTCCACAGCTCCCACTTCCTTTTACCTGAAGGCTAACTTTCGCTTTAGTCTTTAAACACTAAGACCAAATTGGGGATTTTAGTCTGTCACCCTAAAGATTCTTCAAATTTACACCCAGCAAAGAATATTTCCCTATTTATTTGCACTTAATTTCATGAACAAATTTCTCCTTCATAAAATCAAATGTGATCCTCACTCTATTGTAGAACTCATACTCCATTTTCCGGATCAGATGTTTCACAACATATTTTAACAAATTAATTGGCTAGACTGAAAAGTAAATTAAGTTTGGAGTTGAAAAATCATCATAATTTATTTTATATTTTAATTATGGCATATTCATTTTATCTCTTCATTTCACCATATCTCAGAGTAGATGGAAAGATAGAGGGAACTACTCAGACTTCATGAGAAAGATACTACAAAACACAAATTTCATATATAAAAGAAGTTCATACAATACTAAATAAACAAACAAACTTATTTGGAACTCTTTCTCAAAGTAAATCCTTTGTAGCATTTCCTTAGAAATGCAAGAATAACTCTCTCACCTTTCTCCTTCTTCAACACTCTTATGAAAAGTTTCACACTAAATCCCATCACAAAAACTCTAAACTATGAAAGCAAAATCACTAATTGACTCCAATATGGTAGTGGAATGGAATGATGTGGAGCGAAAAATGAACGTAGAGGAGTGAAAGACGTAGAGGAGCCAATTTTCTGATGAAATTAGGCCCAAATAGAGCCCAAGGTCGGTTCTCCAAGAGGTGCCTCCAAAAACTCTTCAAAAAAATTTTCTAAATACATCAAAAATTCTAGAAATGGGGTTTGCACTGTCTTTGGCGCCGTCGGCACTGAGTAAAAATCTCCAGTGTTAAATTGTTTCGCGCCGTCGGTGCTGAGCATTTCTTCAAAAACTTAATTTTGACTCTAAATTTCATCCTTTTTACTTTCTTTTTGCTTTAAAAATTAATAACCTGCAAGAAAACATCAAAATACTTTCTATTAAAGTGCAATATCACCAAAAATGAGTATAAAATATTGGTCTAAAAATTCATATATTTTCGGTGTATTAAAATCTCCCAAACTTACATGTTACTTGTCCTCAAGTAACTTCTCTACTACATAAAAAATATGACTTATGGTAAAGAGTTTATCTTTTAGACATCCATATTTTAGTTTTCTAAATATAATAGTTTTAAGTTAAGAAAAATTCAGAACAACTCTAGTTAATACTAAATGTGTAAGGATATTTAGTAATTAAGTCTATGGTTTCTGATCCTCTATTTCTTTCAAGAAAAATTACAATTTGTTATATTAAAGTCACTTAGAAAATNCTTATCAGGAACTCTTTCTCAAAGTAAATCCTTTGTAGCATTTCCTTAGAAATGTAGGAAGAAGAACTCTCTCACTTTTCTCCTTCTCCAACACTCTTTATAAAAAGTTTCACACTAAATCTCACCACAAAAACTATAAACTATAAAAGCAAAATCACTAATTGACTCCAATATGGTAGTGGAATGGAATGATGTGGAGCGAAAAATGAACGTAGAGGAGCCAATTTTCTGATGAAATTCGGCCCAAATAGAGCCCAAGGTTAGTTCTCTAAGAGGTGCCTCCAAAAACTCTTCAAAAAAATTTTCTAAATACATCAAAACTTTTAGAAACGGGGTTTGCACCGCCTTTGGCGTCGTCGGCGCCGAGTAAAAATCTCCAGTGTTAAATTGTTTTGCGCCGTCGGTGCTGAGCATTTCTTCAAAAATTTAATTTTGACTCTAAATTTCATCATTTTTTCTTTCTTTTGCTTTAAGCACTAAAAATTAATAACCTGCAAGAAAACATCAAAATACTTTCCATTAAAGTGCAATATCACCAAAAATGAGTATAAAATATTGGTCTAAAAATTCATATATTTTCGGTGTATCAAAATCTCCCAAACTTACATGTTACTTGTCCTCAAGTAACTTCTCTACTACATAAAAAAATATGACTTATGGTAAAGAATTTATCTTTTAGACTTCCATATTTTAGTTTTCTAAATATAATAGTTTTAACTTAAGAAAAATTCAAAACAATTCTAGTCAATACTAAATGTGTAAGGATATTCAGTAATTAAGTCTATAGTTTTTGATCCTCTATTTCTTTTAAGAAAAAATACAATTTGTTATATTAAAGTCACTTAGGAAATTCATATGAAAAAGAACTTCATAAAACTTTAATAATAATTATGCTAACATTCAAATAAAAAGTTTAGAAAATGTGTAGAAGTCTTTTTTCCTTAAGTTGATTCAAGTGAAGCCAATTTTAATTAGGCATCTCCTCAAGTTTCTCCCACATCTTTTCTTTTTCTTTTTTATTTTCTTTTCTTTTTCTTTTTTCTGTTTCTTTTCTTTTTTTTTCCTTTTTTTTTCTTTTCTCTTCTTTTTCCGAGGATTACTATTACTGGATAGCCTTTAATGATTTTGAACTTCACTATCCTCTTCTTAAAGTTAAAAACTTCTTACATTTCTTGACCTAACAAATTTATATTAACTTAAGGATTTCATAAAGTTTAATTCTTTTCTTTTTACATGAACCTCTTTAAGATTTTTAATACTTTAAAAATACAAATTTTGTTACTTAAAATAGAAAAACATAGTCTTATTCTCTTTTACCAAATATCTTATCCCCTAGAATTAACCTTTATTATTGAAATTTTTACTTAAAATTTGCTATATATTTAGAAACATAAATATAGTTATCCAAAGTTAACTCCTAATACCAAAGGTCATCTTAAATGTAAAATTTTGAAAATATAGTTAAGTGAGGACAAATAAAATTAAGTTCTTTTCTAATAATGATATTTCTTCTCCCCCCCCCCCCCAAACTTAA
>JXCR01099032.1:87312-153727 GCA_002079205.1 Phalaenopsis hybrid cultivar
AAAAATTCCAAATAAATCCCAAAAATTTTGAAAATTAAAATGTAAACTACTTTAAACTTAAATCCACTAATTAAGAGTTCTTCACCAAAGCATTTTCTCAAAATTTCTCAAAAAATTTCAAAATTTTGGATCTAGTCTATGTGAGAAAAATCTTTGGTGAAAACTAAAAATTTTTACTTTAAAGAGTAGCTCTTACCTAGAGAAGATGAAATTCGAAGTTTCTTTGCCTTAAAATCACCTCAAATCTGCCCAAAATAAAGCCCTAGGTGCAAAATCAAAGGTTGAAGGTGACTTAAGGGGGGTAAAATTGAGGTTTGCAGTGAAAATTGCAAATTAAAGGGTTAATTCACTGCTCTCGAGTCGAGGGCGCCGTCGGCGCCAATGCTAGCGCTTTCAGCATTGAAGGCCCGAAATTCACTGTTTTGATTTTTCAAATTTTCAATTTCCTTTCAATTTTCTCCAAATTTTTTAGTATTTTTAAACACAAATTTTTATATAAATTCATAAATACACATTTCACAAATAACAACAAACTGTCTTTTATATATGAAAATACACTTTTTATAAACATATTTCACAAATTCATACATATTAAACAAAATAATAATAATTCAGCGTCAAAATCAAGCCATAAAACTAAACGCTGACACAAAACTATACACATAATCAAAGTTTAGAATTCTAAAGCAAGAACAAACCAAATCAAACCTAACCAAATCCATACAATTACACTAAAACACATAAAGATTTTTAAGCAAGTAAAGAGTTCACAATCTTTAATCATTTAGCATCATCTTCAGTGCTTTCACCTCTAATATCTCCCATAGATTGGTAATGAACATATAGGTTACAGAAGGATAGTTATGGGAATTGATCTGTCAAATTTTCTTCGATCCACCCCTTTTCTGTAAACATCCAAACTAATCCTGCTTCAAAATTTCCAGTGTGTTCAAAATTTTCTTTAATTCTCCAATCTAGGTAATAAAAAAGGTACTTGAGATCTCCTACAACATTCATAATACTTTGAAGTTCTCTTTCAATCTTCTTCAATTTCTTCTCTAAAGCAAGCAAACTTTCAACTGCTAGTGGCATTAATGGAGATGAAGCATGTGAAGAATAATCTATAATAGCATTTAGTGCTTCATTTCCATTTCCAACGTACTGATCATCAATAAGAATCATAGGCTCCCATGGTAGTAAAACTTTTTCTCAACTTTCATATGGCACTTGGGATTGACTGCAAATAAGAAAAATTGTTGAAGGATGCCCAAGTCCATAAATTGGCCCATTCATAATGATTCTCATCACAGATTTAAATATAATTGAACCTATATCAATAGGTTTCTCCATTTGAATGTAGAGTTTAAAATAGCACTCTCCCTGATGACTCTATTGATCTTCATAGTAGGAAGTAATTTTTCACAAATAAAGAAATGCATTATTTTGAAATTGGATTAAGTGATGAAGTAGGAAACAATCTACTTACTGGAATTACTTACTGAAATAAAGAAATTGCATTATTTTCCAGTGTTAGGATCTTTAATCACAACAGTTCCATAATGATAGACTTTAATTACTTTAAATTGTCCTAACCATCTGGATTTCAATTTTTCTGGAAACAATCTCAATCTTGTATTATATAATAAAACTTCTTGTCCAGGTTCAAATTTCTTCTGAATAATCTNCTTTTTCTTTTTTATTTTATTTTCTTTTTCTTTTTTCTGCTTCTTTTTTTTTTCTTTTCTTTTTTTTCTTTTTCTGAGGATTACTATATCTGGATAGCCTTTAATGATTTTGAACTTCACTATCCTCTTCTTAAAGTTAAAAACTTCTTACATTTCTTCACTTAACAAATTTAGGTTAACTTAAGGATTTCATAAAGTTTAATTCTTTTCTTTTTACATGAACCTCTTTAAGATTTTTAATACTTTAAAAATACAAATTTCATTACTTAAAATAGAAAAAACATAGTCTTATTCTCTTTTACCAAATATATTATCCCCTAGAATTAACCTTTATTATTGAAAATTTTTACTTAAAATTTGCTATATATTTAGAAACATAAATATAGTTATCCAAAGTTAACTCCTAATACCAAAGGTCATGTTAAATGTAAAATTTTCAAAATATAGTTAAGTGAGGACAAATAAAATTAAGCTCTTTTCTAATAATGATATTTCTTCTCCCCCCCCCCCCCAAACTTAAATTTTTTAAAAGATTTTTACATGATGAACTTTAAAAATGAAGGGTAAAAGAAAGCATTAAATAAATAAATAAAAATTCATACCTGTTGGAGATTCTGATTTTTGAACATAAATTTTGAAATGCTGCAGGTGCTAATATGAAAACTACAAGGTTAAAAACATTAAATTGCACATAATACATATAAAATTTGCTGAGAAAGAGCTAATCAAAGAACATAACAAAAGTGCTGAAAATAACAACAGAACTAAACTAAATTCTAAACATTAAAACAGTTTTTCACATTACAGTTTCACATAACATATCAAATAAAGTCTCAACAACATCACAACACAAACAATACAATCACACAGTACAAACATAAATAAACATACAAAAAGATCACCAGTCATCATCTTCCTCATCATCGACATCTAACTTATGTTGCCAATATGGAGTATAAGTAGGGTGAATAGGGAACTGAACTGTATGGTCACCCCTCAGATATCTCACTAAAGCATAATCATAAGCAACATCATATTCAAATTTCTGGCAAATCAGATCATCAGTGTAAGCATTTCTGGCCTCCATATTCTGCATTCTATGATCCATTCTCAAAATATCTCCCTGTTGAATCATTATTTGGTCCAACAACTCACTGTTGCTGGGGTCACTTAAAGTAGGCTCACTAGGGGTTCTAGAAGTAGAAGGAATATCTTTGGCCTGTCTTCCAGATCTCCAATCAATATGGGACTCATAAGTCTTGATGTTGGCAGGCCCAATCAGTCTCTGAGGCTCAATCCTCTCCTCATTAGGTCTGAAATCAACTCCTGCATGCTCACATAGTGTGTAAATCAGAGCAAGGTGCGCCAATCTACTAGTGGTCTCTCCCAGAGCAATAGATCTAGTGTTCATATAAATGATAGAGCCTACATTTATATCCATCACTTGCTGAATACAGTAGTTCAAGATGGCTCTATCCTTGGTCACTTCACTATGATGATTCGTTGGAATCATCCTCCCAGAAATAAAATAGTGTCAGACCTTAGATACTACATTTAACATAGAAAGGGGAAAGTTAACTTTAACTCCATTTTTTTTCCAAGCCCCTTTTTCACTTGTCAGAAAAGAAATAACTTCATCTAAAGCCTGATTTGTAGCAGAAAATGAATGATATTGACATATATACACATCTTCTAACTGATTAATTTTTCTTGGAGTAAACTCCACTCTTTTTCCTCAAATAAAATTAAATTATCAGAAGCATGCGGAAGGTTGGCATAAAATTCCATTACAATCTCAACTATCGCATCGACAGTAAAATAGCAGAAGTTTTCCCATTGCCGAGCAATAATCAATTGTTCAACTTCTCCTCCCAAATTTTTAAAACCTCAGTCCTAAATTACCTTTTCATTTTCATGCATACTATTAAATCGAGCACTGGCTCTAAAGCTAACAAATCTCTGCTCGTCATGTTCTACTTTTCTTTTGCTCGATCTAGGTGTCATAGGAAATATAGAAAAAATTTGAAAAATTCCAAATAAATCCCAAAAATTTTGAAAATTAAAATGTAAACTACTTTAAACTTAAATCCACTAAGTAAGAGTTCTTCACCAAAGCATTTTCTCANCAAAGTCTCAACAACAACATAACACAAACAATACAATCACACAGTACAAACATANTTAAATACATTAAAAAAATTCATACCTGTTGGAGATTCTGATTTTTGAACATAAATTTTGAAATGCTGCAGGTGCTAATATGAAAACTACAAGGTTAAAAACATTAAATTGCACATAATACATATAAAATTTGCTGAGAAAGATTCAATCACAATACATAACAAAGTGCTAAAAATAATAACATAACTAAACTAAATTCTAAAAATGAAAACAGTTTTTCACATTACAGTTTCACATAACATAACAAACAAAGTCTCAACAACAACATAACACAAACAATACAATCACACAGTACAAACATAAACAAACAAACAAAAAGATCACTAGTCATCATCTTCCTCATCATCAACATCTAACTTCAGTTGCTGATATGGAGTATAAGTAGGATGAATAGGGAACTGAACTGTATGGTCACCCCTCAGATATCTCACTAAAGCATCATCATAAGCAGCATCATACTAAAATTTCCGGCGAATCAGTTCATCAGTGTGAGCATTTCTGGCCTCCATATTCTGCATCCTATGATCCATCTTCAAAATATCTCCCTGATGAATCATCATCTGGTCCAATAACTCCCTGTTGCTGGGGTCACTTGAAGTAGGCTCACTAGGGGTTCTAGAAGTAGAAGGAATATCCTTGGCCTGTCTTCCAGATCTCCAATCAACATGGGACTCATAAGTCTTGATGTTGGCAGGCCCAATGGGTCTCTGAGGCTCAATCCTCTCCTCATTAAGTCTGAAATCAACCCTTGCATGCTCACAAAGTGTGTAAATTAGGGCAGGGTGTGCCAATCCACCAGTAGTCTCTCCCAGAGCAATAGATCAAGTGTTCATATAAATGATAGAGCCTACATTTATATGCATCACTTACTGAATACAGTAGTTCATGGTGGCTCTATCCTTTGTCACTTCACTATGATGATTTGTTGAAATCATCCTCCCAGAAATAAAATAGTGTCAGACCTTAGATACTACATTTAACATAGAAAGAGGAAAGTTAACTTTAACTCCATTTTTTTATTTTTCAAGCCCCTTTTTCACTTGTCAGAAAAGAAATAACTTTATCTAAACTCTGATCTGTAGTAGAAAAAGAATGATACTGACATCTATACACATCTTCTAACTGATAAAACTCGATAATTTTTCTTGAAGTAAACTCCATCCTTTTTCCTCATATAAAAAAAAATCATCAGAAGCATCAGGAAGGTTAGCATAAAATTCCATTACAATCCTAACTATCACATCGACAGTAAAATAGCAGAAATTTTCCCATTGTCGATCGATAATCAATCGTTCAACTTCTCCTCCCGGATTTTTAAAACCTCGGTCCTGAATTACTTTTTTATTTTCTTGCAAACTATGAAATCAAGCATTGGCTCTAAAGTTAACAAATCTCTGCTCGCCATATTCTACTTTCCTTTTGCTCAATCTAGGTGCCATAAGAAATCTAAAAAAAATTTGAAAAATTTTGAATAAATCTCAAAAATTCCGAAAATCAAAATGCAAACTACTTTAAACTTAAATCCACTAAGTAAGAGTTCTTCACCAAAGCATTTTTTCAATTTCTCAAAAAATTTAAAAATTTTGGATTTAGTCAATGTGAGAAAATCTTCGGTGAAAATAAAAAATTTATACTTCAAAGTGTAGCTCTTACCTAGAGAAGATGAAATCCAAAGTTTCTTTGCCTCAAAATCACCTTAAATCCGCTCAAAATCAAGCCTTAGGTGCAAAATCAAAGGTTGAAGGTGACTTAAGGGGGTAAAAATGGAGGTTTGCGATGAAAATCACAAATTAAAGGGTTAATTCACACTCTCGGGTCGAGGGCGCCGTCAGCGCTAATGCCAGCGTCGTCGGCGCTGAAGGCCCGAAATTCACTATTTTGATTTTTCAAATTTTCAATTTCCTTCAATTTTCTCCAAAGTTTTTAGTATTTTTAAACATAAATTTTTATCTAAATTCATATACACATTTCACAAACAATCATTTTCACCAAAAATAACAAACTGTCTTTTATATATGAAAATACATTTTTTTACAAACACATTTCACAAATTCATACTTATTAAACAAACTAATAATAAATCAACATTGAAATTAAGCCACAACACTAAATGCTGACACAAAACTATACACATAATCAAAGTTCAGAATTCTAAAGCAAAAATAAANATTTTTCACATTAAAGTTTCACATAACATATCAAATAAAGTCTCAACAAAATCACAACACAAACAATACAATCACACAGTACAAACATAAATAAACAAACAAAAAGATCACCAGTCATCATCTTCCTCATCATCGACATATAACTTATGTTGCTGATATGGAGTATAAGTAGGGTGAATAGGGAACTGAACTGTATGGTCACCCCTCAGATATCTCACTAAAGCATCATCATAAACAGCATCATACTCAAATTTATGGCAAATCAGATCATCAGTGTAAGCATTTCTGGCCTCCATATTCTGCATTCTATGATCCATCCTCAAAATATCTCCCTGTTGAATCATTATTTGGTCAAACAACTCACTGTTGTTGAGGTCACTTGAAGTAGGCTCACTAGGGGTTCAAGAAGTAGAAGGAATATCCCTGACCTCTGTCTTCCAGATCTCCAATCAACATGGGACTCATAAGTCTTGATGTTGGAAGGCCCAATCGGTCTCTGAGGCTCAATCCTCTCCTCATTAGGTCTGAACTCAACTCTTGCATGCTCACATAGTGTGTAAATCAGAGCAGGGTGCGCCAATCTACCAGTGGTCTCTCCCAGAGCAATAGATCAAGTGTTCATATAAATGATAGAGCCTACATTTATATCCATCACTTGTTGAATACACTAGTTCAGGATGGCTCTATCCTTGGTCACTTCACTATGATGATTCGTTGGAATCATCCTCCCAGAAATAAAATAGTGCTAGGCCTTAGATACTACATTTAACATAGAAAGGAGAAAGTTAACTTTAACTCCATTTTTTATTTTCCACTTAGATACTACATTTAACATAGAAAGGGGAAAGTTAACTTTAACTTCATTTTTTTATTTTCCAAGCCCCTTTTTCACTTGTCAGAAAAGAAATAACTTCATCTAAAGCCTGATATGTAGCAGAAAAAGAATGATAATGGCATATATACATATCTTCTAACTGATAAAATTGATTAATTTTTCTTGGAGTAAACTCCACCATTTTTCCTCGAATAAAAACAAAATTATCAGAAGCATCAGGAAGGTTGGCATAAAATTCCATTACAATCCCAACTATCGCATCGATAGTAAAATAGTAGAAGTTTTCCCATTGCCGAGCAATAATCAATCGTTCAACTTCTCCTCCCAAATTCTTACAACCTCGGTCCTGAATTACTTTTTCATTTTCTTGCATACTATGAAATCGAACACTGGCTCTAAAGCTAACAAATCTCTGCTCGTCATGTTCTACTTTTCTTTTGCTCGATCTAGGTGCCATAGGAAATATAGAAAAAAATTCAAAAATTCCAAATAAATCCCAAAAATTCTGAAAATCAAAATGTAAACTACTTTAAACTTAAATCCACTAATTAAGAGTTCTTCACCAAAGCATTTTCTCAAAATTTCTCAAAAAATTTCAAAATTTTGGATCTAGTCTATGTGAGAAAAATCTTTGGTGAAAACTAAAAATTTTTACTTTAAAGAGTAGCTCTTACCTAGAGAAGATGAAATCCGAAGTTTCTTTGCCTTAAAATCGCCTCAAATCTGCCCAAAATAAAGCCCTAGGTGCAAAATCAAAGGTTGAAGGTGACTTAAGGGG
This sequence comes from Phalaenopsis hybrid cultivar, assembly GCA_002079205.1. Lineage (NCBI taxonomy): Eukaryota > Viridiplantae > Streptophyta > Magnoliopsida > Asparagales > Orchidaceae > Phalaenopsis > Phalaenopsis hybrid cultivar. The sequence goes on from JXCR01099032.1 coordinate 94,960, forward strand.
GGTAAAATTGAGGTTTGCAGTGAAAATTGCAAATTAAAGGGTTAATTCACTGCTCTCGAGTCGAGGGCGCCGTCGGCGCCAATGCTAGCGCTTTCAGCATTGAAGGCCCGAAATTCACTGTTTTGATTTTTCAAATTTTCAATTTCCTTTCAATTTTCTCCAAATTTTTTAGTATTTTTAAACACAAATTTTTATATAAATTCATAAATACACATTTCACAAATAACAACAAACTGTCTTTTATATATGAAAATACACTTTTTATAAANCGCAAATTAAAGGGTTAGTTTGCTGCTCTCGGGTTGAGGGTGCCGTCGGCGCCAATGCCAGCGCTTTCAGCATTGAAGGCCCGAAATTCACTATTTTGATTTTTCAAATTTTCAATTTCATTTCAATTTTCTCCAAATTTTTTAGTATTTTTAAACACAAATTTTTATCTAAATTCATAAATACACATTTCACAAACAACAACAAACTGTCTTTTATATATGAAAATACACTTTTTATAAACATATTTCACAAATTCATACCTATTAAACAAACTAATAATAAATCAGCGTCAAAATCAAGCCATACAACCAAACACTGACACAAAACTATACACATAATCAAAGTTTAGAATTCTAAAGCAAGAACAAACCAAATCAAACCTAACCAAATCCATACAATTACACTAAAACACATAAGGATTTTTAAGCAAGTAAAGAATTCACAATCTTTAATCATTCAGCATCATCTTCAGTGCTTTCACCTCCTCTAATATCTCCCATAGATTGGTAATGAACATATATGTTATAGAAGGATCGGTACGGGAATTGATCTGTCAAATTTTCTTCGATCCACCCCTTTTCTGTAAACATCCAAACTAATTCTGCTTCAAATTTTCCAGTGTGATCAAAATTTTCTTTCATTCTCCAATCTAGATAATCAAAAAGGTACTTGAGATCTCCTACAACATTCATAAAATTTTGAAGGTCTCTTTCAATTTTCTTCAATTTCTTCTCTAAAGCAAGCAAACTTTCAACTGTTGGTGGCATTAATATAGATGAAGCATGTGAAGAATAATCTATAATAGCATTTAGTGCTTCATTTTCATTACCAACGTACTGATCATCAATAGGAATCATAGGCTCCCATGGTAGTAAAACTTTTTCCCAACTTTCATATGGCACTTGGGATTGACTGCAAATAAGAAAAATTGTTGAAGGATGCCCAAGTCCATAAATTGGCCCATTCATAATGATTCTCATCACAGATTTAAATATAATTGAACCTATATCAATATGTTTCTCCATTTGAATGTAGAGTTTAAATTAGCACTCTCCCTGATGACTCTACTGATCTTCATAGTACGGAGTACTTTTGCACAAATAAAGAAATGCATTGTTTCGAAATTGGATTAAGTGATGAAGTAGGAAAACTAATATATCATTTATCTCATACTTCCCACATATCACTTTCATCCGTCAAAAAATTATAAATATATTGCATCAAATCTCGCGTAGGAATGAAATTTGCATAATGACAGATTGGAACATTTTCTATCATATAAAATTCATTAATCCTCACAGGAGTAAATGATACAACCTTACCTCGAACGAAGACAACTCTTTGGATAATTCCATGTAGATTTGCATAGAACTCTTTCACTACAGGTATAACAACCGCAGCGGTAGTGTAACGCAGAACTTCCCATCGCCTTTGCAGAATGATCTTGTCAACTAAAGCACTTGGATTGATCAACCCATGATTAACAAATCCTCTTTCCTTGATCAATCTTTTATTCGTAATAATTTTATCGTATAATCTCTGCACATCAAAACTAATAAACTTTCTTCTATTAAAAACTCCATACCTTGAAGTATTTCTGGACTTAGAAACCATGAAATCCAAAAATAGGAAGTTTCTAGGCATCCTAGGCAGTTTTTAGGACTTTTAAAACACCTCCCGGCGGTTATTATGGAGCGAAATCCAGCCAAAATTTGTGAAAAGTCACAAAAACCGTCCAACCATCCTCGACGCCGCCGACGCTGAGATCAATTTTCTTGGGCGTCGTCGGTGCCAGTGGCCAGATTTTTGTGATTTTTTTTTCGTTCAATTAAATCTCAACTTTTCTTCCAATACCAATATTATGCTTAATTTATAATAAATGTAATTGTGTAGGATTACTATCTACTAATATATAAGACACTTAACAAACTAAATAGTAATACATGCCATAGAAGTATGGATTTCCTCCCATAAAGCGTTTGGTTTAATGTCGTCAGCACGACATACCTATTGTTTAGTTGGGTTGACTTAACATTAAAACTTCTTTAAATTGAGGTATGTGCGCTTCATAATAGTGTTTCAAATGATGCCCATTAACTTTAAATATCTTTCCAGTGTTAGGATCTTTGTTCCATAATGATAGACTTTAATTACTTTAAATTGCCCTAACCATCTGGATTTCAATTTTCCTGGAAACAATCTCAATCTTGTATTATATAATAAAGCTTCTTGTCCAGGTTCAAATTTCTTCTGAATAATCTTCCTATCATGTCATATTTTCATTTTCTCTTTATATATTTTTGCATTATCATATGTTTCATTTCTAATCTCCTCAAGTTCATTGAGTTGCAATAATCTTTTCTCATCAACATCTTTTAGATTAAAATTAAATTCCTTAATATCCCAAAATGCTTTATGCTCTAATTCTACAGGTAAGTGGCATGTTTTTCCAAATATCAGTCTGTTTGGAGACATTCCTATAGGAGTCTTATAAGCAGTTTTATATGCCTATAATGTTGTGTCAAGTCTAGTAGACCAATCTAATTTATAAAGATTTACAGCCTTTTCTAAAATGTGTTTAATTTCATGATTCAATATCTCTGCTAGACAACTAGTCTGAGGATGATAAACAGTAGAAAATTTATGCATAATATCATATTTCTTAATTAATTTTTTGATTCTTTTATTCCTGAAATGAGATCCTCCATCAGTAANGCCCCCTAAGCAGTTTTTAGGACTTTAAAAACACCTTCCGACGGTTATTATGGAGTGAAATCCCTCCAAAGTCCGCCAAAAGTCGCAGAAACCGTCCAACCGTCCTCGGCGTTGCCAGCGCTCTCAAGGGGCGCTGCCGGCGCTCAGATCAATTTCCTTGGGAGCCGTCAGCGCCCATTCTGGCACCGTCGGCGCTAGTGGCCAAATTTTTGTGATTTTTTTATTTTTTGTTCAATTAAATCTCTAATTTTCTTCCAATACCAATATTAGGCTTAATTTATAATAAATGTAATTGTGTAGGATTATTATCTACTAATATNAATTTGTATGCACTATCCATTTAGTTCCAATTAAATAAGGTCTAAATTTATCAAAGGCATAAACAATAGCTAATAACTCTCTTTCTTGTAGTAGTATAATTAATTTGAGCCTCATTTAGAGACTTGCTAGCATAATATGTAACCTTAAAAACTTTGTCGTGCCTTTGTCTTAATACAACCTCAATAGCATAATCACTAGCATTGCACATTATTTCAAATGATTTTTCCTAGTTAGGTGGTACTATTATAGGTGTAGTGACAAATTTTTTCTTTAATAATTCAAATGCTTTTATGCATTCTTCATTAAAATCAAATTTTGTATCTTTTCTAAAAGTTGGTATAAAGACTTAGTTATTTTTGAAAAAAAATTTATGTAGCGCCTATAAAAACCAGCATGTCCTAGAAAACTTCTCACCCCTTTAACATTAGTAGGGGGTGGTAATTTTTCTGACTTGGATTTTTGCAGGATCTACCTCCATGCCTTTTTCAGAAATTTTATGCCCAAGTACAATACCTCCTGCAACCATAAATTGACATTTTTCCAATTTAATAGTAAATTGACTTTTTCACATACTTCTAGAACTTTTTGTAAATTATTAAGGCATAATTCAAATGAAGTTCCAAATACGGAAAAATCGTTCATAAACACTTCCATTCCATGTTCTATAAAATTACTAAAAATTGATATCATACATTTTTGAAATGTTGCAGGTGCATTGCATAGTCCAGAAGGCATTCTATGAAAGGTAAATATTCCATATGGGCTTAAATGTTGTTTTCTCTTGATCCTCTGGAGCAATTGCAATTTGGTGATAACCGGTATATCCATCTAAAAAACAATAATACTTATTCCCTACCAATCTATCCAACATTTGGTCTAAAAAAGGTAAAAGAAAGTGATATTTTCTGGTGGTCATATTTAATTTTCTATAGTCAATGCAAATTTGCCAACCAATTACTTGTCTTATTGGTATTAATTCATTTTTCTCATTTTCTTCAACAGTCACTCCTCCTTTCTTCGGAACACACTGAATTGGGCTTACCCAAAAACTATCTGAAATAGGATATATAATTCCAGCATTTAATCATTTTAAAATCTCTTTTTTAACTACTTCTTTCATTATCGGGTTTAATCTTCTCTGAGGATCAGCTTTAGGTTCATATTATTCATCTAATAAAATTTTGTGCATACAAATAAAGGATTAATTCATTTAATATATGTTAAAGTCCATCCAAAAGTCTTTTTATACTTTTTCAACATTTCTATTAACTTTTCTTCCTGAATTTCAATTAACTCGGAAGATATAATAACAGACAATGTAGATGATTCTCCTAAAAATACATACTTTAAATGAGCAGGTAATATTTTTAATTCAAGTTCAGGTGGTTTAAAACTTGAAATTATAAATTTTTACTATCGTTTTCCAACAAGTTTAACGTTTCAAATTTGCCCTGAATATAATCCAAATCTTCTTCTTTNCAAATTGAGGTATGTGTCATTCATAATAGTTTTTCAAACGATGCTCATCAACTTTAAATATCTTTTCAGTGTGAGGATCTTTAATCACAATAGTTCTATAATGATAGACTTTAATTACTTTAAATGACCCTAACCATCTAGATTTTAGTTTTCCTGGAAACAATCTCAATCTTGTATTATATGATAAAACTTCTTGTCCAAGTTCAAATTTCTTCTGAATAATCTTCCTATCATGCCATATTTTCATTTTCTCTTTATAGATTTTCACATTATCATATGCTTCATTTCTAAACTCAAGTTCATTGAGTTGCAAAAACCTTTTCTCACCAGCATCCTTTAAATTAAAATTAAACTCTTTAATAGCCCAAAATGCTTTAGTTCATTGAGTTGCAATAATCTTTTCTCGCCAGCAACTTTTAGATTAAATTTAAATTCCTTAATAGCCCAAAATGCTTTATGCTCTAATTCTACAAGTAAGTGGCAAGTTTTTCCAAATATCATTCTATATGGAGACATTCTTACAGGAGTCTTATAAGCAGTTCTATATTATCATAATGTTGTGTCAAGTCTAGCAGACCAATCTAATTTATAAGGATTTACAGCCTTTTCTAAAATTCATTTAATTTCACGATTCGATATCTCTACTATACCACTAGTCTAAGGATGATAAGCAGTAGAGAATCTATGCGTAATATCATATTTCTTAATTAATTTTTTGATTCTCTTATTCCTGAAATGAGATCCTCCATCAGTAATAATTATTCTCAGCATTCCATATCTTGTAAAAGTATTCTTAATTAAAAATTAAGAAACACTCCGAGCATCACATCTAGCTACAGCGATAGCTTCAATCCATTTGTACATATAATCAACAACATGTAATATATATATAAATTTCTAAATGAAGGCATAAATGGTCTCATAAAATCTAATCCCTATAATAAAAAATTTCAACTTTCAATGTATAATTTAGAGGCATTTCATTTCTTCTAGATATATTTCCTATGCATTGACATCTATCGCACATTTTAATATATTCATTAACATCTTTAAAAATAGTAGGCCAATAAAATTCAGCTTGTAAAATTTTATATGCAGTTCTATTTATTCTGAAATGTCCTCCAAATTCAGAATCATGACATCTTTCAATTATCTGTTGAGTTTCTTCATAAGACACACACCTTCTAATAATAAGAATCTTTACATTATTTATATAAATATGGGTCATCCCAAAAATAGAAATTTGAATCATATATAAATTTCTTTAATTTATTGTTTATACGCATATGGGTCATCCCAAAAATAGAATTTTGAATCATATATAATTTTCTTTAATTATGAATTTTTTATATCAAGTGATAGAATATCACTTACAATTCAATTCACTATATCAACATACCATAGTACATTTATTTCATCAATACTATATAATTGTTCATTAGGGAAATTCTCAAAAATTTCATTTGTAAAATTAATTAATATTTTTATTTTTATTCTAGACAAATGATCAACTATTTGATTATCATTTCTCCTTCTATCAATCATAGTAAAATCAAACTCTTGCAATAGAAGAATCCATCTAATTAATCTTGGTTTAACATCATTTTTTTTTGCATTAAATATTTAATAGCAAAATGATCTGTATGCACTATACATTTAGTTCCAATTAAGTAAGGACTAAGTTTATCGAAGGCATAAAAACATAACCAATAACTCTCTTTCTGTAGTAGTATAATTAATTTGAGCCTCATTTAGAGCCTTGCTAGCATAATATATAACCTTAAAAACTTTGTCGTGCCTTTGTCCTAATACAACCACAATAGCATAATCACTAACATCACACATTATTTCAAATGGTTTTTCCCAGTTATGTGGTACTATTATAGGTGCAGTGACTAATTTTTTCTTTAATAATTCAAATGCTTTTATGCATTCTTCTTTAAAATCAAATTTCGTATCTTTTTTTCTAAAAGTTGGCATAAAGGCTTAGTTATTTTTGAAAAATTTTTATGTAATGCCTGTAAAAACTAGCATGTCCTAGAAAACTTCTCACCCCTTTAACATTAGTAGACGGTGATAATTTTCTTATGACTTAGATTTTTATAGGATCTACCTCCATGCATTTTTCAAAAATTTTATGCCCAAATACAATACCTCCTGCAACCACAAATTGACATTTTCCCAATTTAATACTAAATTGACTTTTTCACATACTTCTAGAAATTTTTCTAAATTATTAAGGCATAATTCAAACGAAGTTCCAAATACAGAAAAATCATCCATAAACACATTCATTCCATGTTCTATAAAATTACTAAAAATTGACATCATACATCTTTGAAATGTTACAGATGCATCACATAGTCCAAAAGACATTCTACGAAAAGAAAATGTTCCATATGGGCTTGTAAATGTTGTTTTCTCTTGATCCTCTCGAGCAATTGGAATTTGGTGATAACTGGTATATCCATCTATATAATAATAATACTTATTCTTTGTCAATCTATCGAACATTTGGTCTATAAAGGGTAAAGGAAAGTGATATTTTCTGGTGGTCATATTTAATTTTCTATAGTCAATGCAAATTCGCCAACCAGTTACTTATCTTATTGGTATTAATCATTTTTCTCTTTTTCTTCAACAGTCACTCCTCGTTTCTTCATAACACAATGAATTGGGCTTACCCAAACACTATCTGAAATATGATATATAATTCTCGCATCTAACCATTTTAAAACCTCTTTTTTAACAACTTCTTTCATTATCAGGTTTAATCTTCTCTAAGGATCAGCTTTAGGTTTATATTGTTCATCTAATAAAATTATGTGCATATAAATTGATGGACTAATTTCTTTAATATCTACTAAAGTCCATCCAAAAGCCTTTTTATCTTTTTTCAACATTTCTATTAACTTTTCTGAATTTCAGTTAACTCGGAAGATATATTAACAGGCAATGTAGATGATTCTCCTAAAAATACATAGTTTAAATGGGCAGGTAATATTTTTAATTCAAGTTCAAGTGGTTTAATACTTGAAGAAATAAGATTTTTACTATCGTTTTCCAATAATTCTAACTTTTCAAATTTGCCCTGAATATAATCCAAATCTTCTTCTTTAACTTCATCTTCATTTACAAAAATTTTTCCTTGCTTAAATTTATCTTCGAATTCTTTCTTAAACTGTTCATTACTTAAATACTCAGCTACTTCCATCCTGAAACATTCATTATATTTTTCTATTATAGGATATTTCATAGTTTTTGCTATATTAAATTTTACTTCTTGATCATTAACTCTCACTATTAATTCTCCTTTGTGTACATCTATTACAGCTCTTCTGGTTGCAAGAAATGGTCTCCCTAAAATAATAGGAATCTCTTTATTTTCCTCCATATCCAATACTATAAAGTCTACAAGGAAAATAAATTTATACACTTTAACTAGTACATCCTCTATAACTACTTTTGGATAAGTTATTGATCGGTCAGCTAACTAAAGAGTTACAGTAATAGGTGAAATTTCTCCCAAATCTAAACATTTAAAGATTGATAAGGGCATAAGATTGATACTCGTTCTTAAATCACATAAAGCATTTCCATAAAACTTCTCACCAATTGCACAAGGTATAATAAAACTACCAGAATCTTTTAGTTTTTCAGGAAACATTTTCTGAATAATAGCAATGTACTCTTCACTGAGTGCAACGGTCTCATGATTTGCAAACTTCCTTTTCTTATTTAGTACATGCTTCATAAATTTCGCATAACTTGGCATTTGTTCCAAAGCTTCAACAAAAGGAATATTTATCGTTAACTTCTTAAGGATTTCCAAAAGTTTTGTAAATTGTTTATCTTTATTCTTTTGCTTCAGTCTTTCAGGAAACGAAAGTAATGGTTTTTTCCACAAGAACCTGTGTTTGTTCATTTCCATGTTGATCATTTTCCATTTCTTCCTTCTCTTCATCAACTTCAGTTTCTCTTTGGATCCTTGTTTCAACTTCTTTTCTACTTCGTAATTAAATAACTTTAATTTTTTCTTTATTTTGATCTTTTGGATTAAATTCCACAGTACTCAAAAAAATTTCAGAATGTCGGTTAATAAGTGTAGTTGCAATATGCCCTAATTAATTTTCAATATTTCTAATAGCAGCCCCTTGATTCTGTATTTGATTTCCCATATTCAGCATCACTTCTTCCATTGTCAACTTCTTTTCCTTAACTTGTGGGTTAGGGTTGGAGTTAAATCTTGGAGGATAATAATGTCAAAAATTAGGATTTCCTAGATTGTTCAGATTTCCAAATGGATTCACCAAATTATTATAATTATTCCAACTAAAATTAGGGTGTTTATTTCATCCTGGGTTAAAATAATTAGAATAGGGATTGTTATTTCAATTATTTATAGCGTTTAAAGTTTCATAAGATTGTTGAGTATTAATAATCTGTCCTAGTGAATTTTCCTCTAATACTGGGGGTATTTGAGAATAGTTCACTCATATTTTATCAATCTTTTTAGAAATAACAACAATTTGAGATGCCAAAATAGACATTGCATCAGAATCATGAATACTGGCTACTCTCTTAGGATTTACCCTTTCAGAGGGCCATTGAAAATTTTTAGTAGTCATTTCTTCAATTAAAGAATATGCTTCATCAAAAGGTTTTGACATTAATGATCCACTCGCAACAACATCTATAATAGATCTTAATGATCCTACCAATCTATTGTAAAAGGTTTGAATTATTAACCAATCTGGCAAAGCATGTTGTGGACATTTTCTAGGAAGATCCTTAAATCTTTCTCAGGCTTCATATATCGATTCCCCTTTAAATTGACAAAAAGATGTAATATCATTTCTAGGCTTAGCGGTTTTCGAGGGTGGAAAATATTTAGCCAAGAATTTTTGTGATAGTTCTCCCCAAATGTAATATCATTTCTAAGCTTAGGGGTTTTCGAGGGTGGAAAATATTTAGCCAAGAATTTTTGTGATAGTTCTCCCCAAGTTCTAAATTTTTTAGGGTGGAAAATATTTAGCCAAGAATTTTTGTGATAGTTCTCCCCAAGTTCTAATAATCCAGGTGCTAATGAATTTAACCAAGCTTAAGCTTTGTCCCTTAAATAAAAAGGAAAATTTCTAAGCCTGACATCATCATTAGACACTCCATTATATTTAAAAGTAGCACATATTTCAAGAATCCCTTAATGAAAAAGAAAAAGTATAAGCCTAACAGTATCATTTGACACTCTGTCATATTTAAATGTAGCATAAATTTCAAGAAAACTAGCAAGATGTAAGTTAGGATCTTTAGTAGGTGATCTTCCAAACTGATTATTTTGCACCATTTGGATAATAACAGGTTAAGCTCAAATGAATTAGCAGCAACATCAGAATTTTGAATAGTTAAATGAAGTTCATCTGCTATCGGATTTGCATAATCTTTTAAAGGTCTTTGTCGATTTTCATTTATTGGATTTTCTATATTATTTACCATTTCTTTCAAATTCTTAGTTTCTCTCTGTTGTTTTTGAATTTTTCTAATAGTACGTTCTAATTATTAATCGTAAGGTACTAAACCTTCAGATCCAATATTTCGCATAAACAAATAAAGCAAGTAAGGTAAAATTTCTTTAAAAATACAATCTTAATGAAATTTCTTTTTGAATTTTTTTTATATTTTCTCTTTTTTAGATTTTTATTTATTTCTTATATATTTGTATAGTATATATATTCTCTAAATTTCCTAAATTATCAAAACTATTTAATTAAATTAAACTTAACTGTTACCTTCCCCGACAACGGTGCCAAAAACTTGATCCTGAATTTTTATATGTAAGGATTTGTGAAGTTGACACCACAACGACGCCAAAAAATTGATCATGAATTTTTATTTGTAAGAATTTATGAAGTTAACACCACTACAGCGCCAAAAACTTGATCCTTATATGAAAAGTAAGTTGTGTAAAATATATATAATTATAGGCAATTAATAATGTGATTCTACACAAGTATAACTATTGTTATCAAGTAATAATGAACTTTCTATTTAAGCCCCAAATATTGATCCCAGGGGGAAGGTGTAAATTAGCAATGATAAATTTTAATAGGAAATTTATAGAAAATCAAACGAAATCACTGTCACTAATTTTGAATGTTGAGATATTAACTAAACTAAATTACTTAATTATTAGCAAAAACAGAAATGCAACCTTTAAATATTAAATACTAATCTAAGAACTATGTTTAGGTAATGAAGATTTCTTATGTGAAAAAATATCTTTCCCACTAAAATGAAATTTTGGTGAAATGAGATGATATAAATGTTTTTAATATGGATTGTGCCAAATATGAGCAATTTTAATTCTCTACCCTGATACAGTCCATAAAAAATCATTGCCTAATCTTAAGCTTAGTCCCTAAATCTGTGGCTAGGCTAGGAGGATACCGACTCCTAATCCAGAGCTCTCACTTCCCTTCACCTAAAGACTAACTCTCGCTTTAGTTTTTAAACACTAAGACTAAATTAGGGATTTTAGTCTGTCACCCTAAAGATTCTCCAATTTTACACCCAACAAAGAATATATCCCCAATTTATTTGCACTTAATTTCATGAACAAATTTCTCCTTCATGAAATCAAATGTGATCCTCACATAAAACTCATACTCCATTTTCTGGATCATATGTTTCACTAACATATTTTAAAAAATCAATTGGTCAGACTGAAAAGTAAATTAAGTTCAGAGTTGAAAAACCATCACAATTTATTTTATAGTTTAATTATGACACATTCATTTTATCTTTTCATTTCACCATATCTCAGAGGAGGGGGAAAGATAGAGAGAACTACTCAGACTTCATGAGAAAGATACTACAAAACAAATTTCATATATAAAACAAAGTTCATACAACACTAAATAAACAAACAAATTTATCTGAAACTCTTCCTCAAAGCAAATCCTTTGTAGTCGTTCCTTAGAAATGCAGGAAGAAGAACTCTCTCACTTTTCTCCTTCTCCAGCACTCTTACGGAAAGTTTCACACTAAATCTCACCGCAAAAACTCTAAATTATGAAGGAAAAATCACTAATTGACTCAAATATGGTAGTGGAATGAAATGATATAGAGCGAAAAATGAATGTAAAGGAGTGAAAAATGTAGAGGAGCAAATTTTCTGATAAAATTCGGCCCCAAATAGAGCCCGAGGTCGGTTCTCCAAGAGGTGCCTCCAAAAACTCTTCAAAAAATTGTCTGAATACATCGAACCTTCTACAAACAAGGTCTGTCCGCCTTTGGCACTGTAGGTGCTGAGTAAAAATCTCCAGCGTTAAATTGTTCTATGTCGTCGGCGCTGCCGACGCTGATCATTTCTTCAAAAACTTAATTTTGACTCTAAATTTCATTTTTTGTACTTTCTTTTTTGCTTTAAGCCCTAAAAATCAACAACTGGCAAGAAAACATCAAAATATCTTCCATTAAAGTGTAATATCACCAAAAATGAGTATAAAATATGGGTCTAAAAATACATATATTTTTGGTGTATCAGCTTCCAAACTTTCTTAGAGTGGTTGGAAAAGTTGGATCTTAAAGAAAGGGAAAAGCTTTGTAGCTAGGGTGTCCTACAAACAATAAAGAGCTTCTCCTACAAGAAATCAGAGTACAAAGTTTTCCAAGTTTCCTTGCAAAAGCCAAAGGCTGCTATGCCACATATCCAAGAGCTAAAAACTTAAGCGCCTATGCAAGATCGTTATACGAGTATGGCCTCTATACTGCTTGTTGCTTCCTTGGCATGCCCACTCTTTCAAATCATTGCCTCCATGGCACACCCATTGTTTCGAGCCTCTAGGTCCTTGGCATGCCCACCCTTTCGGTTTAATGCCTCCACGAAACAATTATCTTTTCATGTTGTTGCTTCCTTGACATGCCAACCCTTTTAGTTCACTTCATCTACGACACACTCATCCTTTGGTTCACTGCCTTCTTGGCATGCTCATTCTTTTGGGTCACTACCTCCATGGTACATCCATTTATTCAGGTAGCTACCTCCATGACACTCTCACCCTTTCAGGTCACTGTCTCAACAACACTCATTTCTTCGGTCCACTGTATCCACGACACACCCACCATTTTGAGTCTCTGCCTCCATGGTAAAAGCATCCTTCGGGCCATTGCCTCCATGACACACCCACTCTTTTGGGTCACTGCCTCAATGAAACCCCCATTCTTTGGGTCGCTACCTCCACTCACCTCAATCCTTTCAGGTCACTGCCTCTATAATAAACCCACCTTTCTAAGTCACGACATCCACGACACACTCACCATGACCAATCTTGTGTATGATTTTCATATTTGCATTTGCATTGTGCATGGATAGCAAGCCAAGGTTAATAAGCAAGTGACCCACTGTTGGTCATGATGCCTTAACCCACATTGCTTGTTCGGTCGATCCAAGCGAGTAATGTGAGTTAAAGTAACGGGATTGAGGTGAGGAAGACTGTGCTAAGGATCCAAGGGATCTAACTTGTGTCACCCTGCATGTTATAAGTTTGAATTTAAAGTCCCTTATTTTAAAACTTTTTTTTTTGTGATTTATTATGTCTGCTATAATTTTAAAATTATGAATGTAGCAAACTAGGTTATATGTAAGGTGAATGCTTTCAAAAATACATCTTAGGTGACACCATTTAGAGCCCTTGGATCGTAGGACTGGTCGGTGTGGCGACCCCTTTAAAGTCATACATACCTGGAGACTTACCTTGAGTACTTAGATATTAGTTAGGAAACTCTTCATTAAATGATGTGATAGGTTAAGGACTAGGATGATAGGTAGTCTTTTTTGATGGCCTTGTTATAGTTTTTGCTAGCCTGGTCACCCTAGTCAGGAATCACCTTTTCTGCTTTTTATGTGTGCTTGCAAGCTTGATATGCATGGTAAAATATTAAGGTGTTCTTCTATAGGCAGTCGTACCTATATATATACACACACACATGTGATGATTTCTACTAACATTTTTCTTACAGGTGTCATTTTGTTCCCCCAATAAATAGGTACGTTTCATTATATGTTGAATGTTTTTTTTCCTTTCCTTTGACCTTATTTTCATGTAGGTCAAGTCCTTTTTTGTTTTTTTCCCTCCATACATTTAAATTCCTAGGAGGCTCTTGTATAATAAATAAAGTACAAACTTGGGTTCTGAGGCGACAGGTGGACGGAAACACATGACGGGGACCAGGAGCTGTTTGCTCATGTCCTGTACCTTAATTATAAATCTCATTCATGTATATGATAAGGACCAAGCATTTACTTATATGATGTCTACCCGTGTTTTTCATTTTTGGGATATGTTACTGATCTAGCAACACCGACTTTTTATTATTTTATATTTGGCTTATTTTCTTGCTTTTCTTGTGTGCTTGTAAGCTCGGATTGGCTTCACCTTTATTTATGATTGTGCTTTTGTCTGGGAATCCAGTGTTGTCACTTAAGCTCTCTAAGACCTAAAATTGACAAAACTTTTTCTTCAAAATCCTGATAAAAATTTTGAGATTAATTAAAATTTAGGATCATAAGATTTGGGACTTTTATAACCATCTTTTGATTTCATACATGGCATTCAGACCAGTTTTAAAATGGGTTGCATGCATGGTCATATCTCAAGTCAAATTAATAGGGCCCCCCACATTAGGAATTGAATAGATAATTGCATCATTCTGCATGTTCCGAGGAGAAGTCTTTGTGCTTTTCCAACCCGACTGGCCCTGCATAAATTTCTAATTAGGTGGTTTTCTAGTGTTCTTATGGTTTTAATGTCTTTCGTGACCCATATGGGGAGTACGCCCTATTGTTGGGAGTGTTTCAAACTTTATAGCTAAATTTTCCCTTCTCTTCCTTCCTACCGACATCCTTACCACTTTGACGGGTTTGAGTCCCATCCCTTGGAGCTCTACCAAATATTCATAAGAAAGGGTTTCTTTCCTTTGACCATAAGGCTACCAAGGCTCCCGCAGACAAGGCAATTCACAGGTTGCTAATTGGGGATATTTTGTTGTGTTGGTTGATTACCTTCACGACCAGGTAAACTTAGTGTCCGGGTAACTTGGGATGATGGCTTCATAGTACCCTGACACGATTTCCTCTAACTTCTAGGGATTACTTCTTCCTTCCTGTGACTACCCACTTTGAGCTTTATCTTTCATCTTGTCTTTATTAGTATCATCTTGATGGCTTGAACACTGATGAACTACCACCTAATTGGGATACAACGATTTATCCTCTGCCCTTATGACCTAGATGTGCTTCATCATATTGAGATTTTCCATTAGGATTATTCAATTATTTTGCAGGTTTTGTATGTCGATGAGTCCGTTACCCATGGGGGATTGTGAGAGACTCAATCCGTACCCTGTGGCTTAGTGGGAGCTTTGAAAGCACCGGAGCATTCTCATGTGAAATAACCATCCTTTGATAACCATGTGCTAGCCAACATTACAAATATAAGAAAAACTCCCTGGATTAAGAGTGTTATTTGGTAGTCCTCCAAATGTAGTTAATGAAGTGAGATATGCCCCTTTAGGAGCATTATAGATCCCAACTAAGCAAACTAGTCCGAATCTCTGGTTGTGGGTAGCTTTTGTAGATATTCTTTCATAGATATTTGACACAAGTTATTTTGGTCTGATCTTTGTTTGGACGTATATGTTTGACCTATCCTAGCGAGGTTTGTCGAACAGAAGTTTTCCATGTTCTTTCTCTTAATTTTCCACCCTTGTCTAGTCATGCATTTTTTGTTCCTCTCTTTTCTTAATCATTCACATTATCCAAAAGAAAGAATTACTCAGAAATGAGAAGTATATGATGATGGAAAAAGTGGCAACTCCTTCAAAAAATAAAAATTGAAATGAACTGAAATACATCTTATTCATAAAAAATCTCCTTATTTATAGAGGAGATGTTATAATGACGATATTACAATTTTCGGAACTTGACCCGACCGAGCGAATCGCTGAAGACAGTCGACTATTGACTCTAGAACTCCCATAACATAGGTGCGCCAAATATATATATATATATATATATATATATATATATATATATATATATATATATATATATATATATATNACGGAAATGCAACTTTTAAATAGTAAATACTAATCTAAGAACTATGTTAAGGTAATGAAGATTTCTTATGCGAAAAAGTATTATTCCCACTACAATGAAATTTTGGTGAAATGAGATGAGATAAATGTTTTTAATATGGATTGTGCCAAATAAGAGTAATTTTAATTCTCTACCCTCATACGGTGCATAGAAAATCATTGGCTAATCTTAGGTTTAGTCCTTAAATTCGTGGCTAGGCTAGGAGGATACCGGCTCCCACTCCAAAGCTCCCACTTCCCTTCACCTGAAGGCTAACTCTCGCTTTAGTTTTTAAAACACTAATATCGAATTGGGGATTTTTAGTCTGTCACCCTAGAAATATCCAATTCTACACCCAACAAAGTATATTAATAAATTGAGGATTTTAGTCTGTCATCCTAAATATTCTCCAATTTTACACCCAACAAAGAATATTTTTCTATTTATTTGCACTTAATTTTATGAACGAATTTCTCCTTCATGAAATCAAATGTGATCCTCACTCTGTTGTAGAACTCAAACTCCATTTCCCGGATCATATGTTTCACAAAATATTTTAACAAATCAATTGACCAGACTCAAAAGTAAATTAAGTTCGGAGTTGAAAAATTTTCACAATTTATTTTATATTTTAATTATGGTACATTCATTTTATCTCTTCATTTCACCATATCTCAGAGTAGAAAGAAAGATAGAGGGAACTACTCAGACTTCATGAGAACGATACTATAAAACACAAATTTCGTATATAAAATAAAGTTCATACAACACTAAATAAACAAAAAAACTTATCTAGAACTTTTCCTCAAAGCAAATCCTTTGTAGCCTTTCCTTAGAAATGCATGAAGAAGATCTCTCTCACTTTTTTTCCATCTCCAACACTCTTACGGAAAGTTTTAAACTAAATCTCACCACAAAAACTCTAAACTATGAAAGAAAAATCACTAATTGACTCCAATATGGTAGTGAATAGAATGATGTGGAGCGAAAAATGAACATAGAGGAGTGAAAAATGTAGAGGAGCAAATTTTCTGAGGAAATTCGGCCCCAAATAGAGCCCAAGGTCGGTTCTCCAAGAGGTTCCTCCAAAAAACTCTTTAAAAAATCATCCAAATACATCAAACCTTCTAGAAACGGGGTATGCACTGCCTTTGGCGCCGTTGGCGTTAAGTAAAATCTTCAGCGTTAAATTGTTCTGCGTCATCGGCGCTGACCTCAGATACAGGATAGTTCACTCATATTTGATCAATCTTTTTAAAAATAATAGCAATTTGAGATACTAAAATAGACATTGCATCAAAATCATGAATATTGGCTACTCTCTTAGGATATACCCTTTTCAGGCGGCCATTAAAAATTGTTAGCAGTCATTTCTTTAATTAATTAATATGTTTCATCAAAAGGTTTTAACATTAATGATCCACCCGCAGCAATATCTATAATAGATCTTAATGATCCTATCAATCCATTGTAAAAGGTTTGAATTATTAACCAATCAGGCAAAGCATGGTGTGGACAATTTCCTAAGAAGATCCTTAAATCTGTCTCAGGCTTCATATATTGATTCCCCTTCAAACTGACAAAAAGATGTAATATCATTTCTAAGTTTAGCCGTTTTCAAGGGTGGAAAAATTTAGCCATGATAGTTCTCCCCAAGTTCTTTCAGGTGCTAATGAATTTAACCAAGACTTAGCTTTATCCCTTAATGAAAAAGGAAAAAGTCTAAGCCTAACAGCATCATTTGACATTGTCATATTTAAATGTAGCACAAATTTCAAGAAAACTAACAAGATGTAAGTTAGGATCTTCAGGTTTAAAAGTAGCACAAATTTCAAGAAAACTAGCAAGATGTAAGTTAGGATCTTCAGTAGGTGTCTTCCAAACTGATTATTTTGTATCATTTGGATAAAAATAGGTTTAAGCTAAAATGAATTAGCAGCAACATCAGCATTTTGAATAGTTAAATGAAGTTCATCTACTGTCGGATTTGCATAATCTTTTAAAGGTGTTTATCGATTTTCATTTATTGGATTTTCTATATTATGCTCCGTTTCTTTCAAATTCTTAGTTTCTCTTTGTTGTTTTCAAATTTTTCTAATAGTACGTTCTAATTCTGAATTGTAAGGTACTAAACCTTCAGATCTAATATTTTGCATAAACAAATAAAGCAAGCAAGGTAAAATTTCCTTAAAAATACAATCTTAATTAAATTTCTTTTTAGATTTTTTTAATATTTTCTCTCTTTTGGATTTTTTTTATTTTTTATATATTTGTATGGTATATATATTCTCTAAATTTCCTAATTTATCAAAACTATTTAATTTAATTAAATTTAACTGTTATTTTGCCCGGCAACGGCGTCAAAAACTTGATCCTGAATTTTTATATGTAAGGATTTATGAAGTTGACACCACCACAACGCCAAAAATTTGATCCTTATATGAAAAGTTGTGTAAAATATATATAATTATAGGCAATTAATAATGGGATTCTACGCAAGTATACTTATCGTTATTAAGTAATAATGGATTTTCTATTTAAGCCCCAATATCGATCCCACGGGGAAGGTGCAAATTAGCAATGATAAATTTTAATAGGAAATTTATAGAAAATCAAACGAAATCACTGTCACTAATTTTGAATGTTGAGATATTAACAAACTAAATTACTTAACTATTAGCAAAAATGAAAATGCAACTTTTAAATATTAAATACTAATCTAAGAGTTATGTTTAGTTAATGAAGATTTCTTATGTGAAAAAACATCATTCCCACTACAATAAAATTTTGGTGAAAAGAGATGAGATAAATGTTTTTAATATGGATTGTGTCAAATAGGAGCAATTTTGATTCTCTACCCTGATATAGTGCATAAAAAATTATTTGTTAATCTTAGGTTTAGTTCCTAAATCCGTGGCTAAGCTAGGAGGATACCGGCTCCCACTCTAGAGCTCTCACTTCCCTTCACCTAAAGGCTAACTCTCGCTTTAATTTTTAAGCACTAAGACCAAATTTGGGATTTTAGTCTGTCACCCTAAAGATTCTCCAATTTTACACCCAACAAAGAATATTTTCCTATTTATTTGTACTTAATTTCATGAACGAATTTCTCCTTCATGAAATCAAATGTGATCCTCACTGTGTTGTAGAACTCAAACTCCATTTCCCTGATCATATGTTTCACAACATATTTTAACAAATCAATTGGTCAGACTGAAAAGTAAATTAAGTTTGGAGTTGAAAAATCATCACAATTTATTTTATATTTTTATGACACGTTCATTTTATCTATTCAGTTCACCGTATCTCAGAGTAGGGGGAAGGATAGAGAGAGCTACTCAGACTTCATGAGAAAGATACTACAAAACACAAATTTCTTATATAAATAAAGTTCATACAACATTAAATAAACAAACAAACTTATCTGGAACTCTTTCTCAAAGCAAATCCTTTGTAGTCTTTCCTTAGAAAAGCGGGAAGAAGAATTCTCTCACTTTTCTCCTTCTCCAACACTCTTACGGAAAGTTTCACCCTAAAGCTTTTCTCCTTCTCCAACATTCTTGCGGTTCACACTAAATCTCACCACAAAAACTTTAAACTATGAAAGCAAAATCATTAATTGACTCCAATGTGATAGTGGAATGGAATGATGTGGAGTGAAAAATGAACGTAGAGGAGTGAAAAACGTAGAGGAGCAAATTTTTTGATGAAATTCTACCCCAAATAGAGCCCGAGGTTGGTTCTCCAAGAAGTGCCTCCAAAACCTCTTCAAAAAATCGTCCAAATACATCTAACCTTCTAGAAACGAGGTCTGCATCGCCTTTGACATCGTCGTCGCTGAGTAGAAATCTCTGGCGTTAAATTGTTCTATGTCGTCGGTGCTAACCTCGGCGCTGCCAGCACTGAGCATTTCTTCAAAAACTTAATTTTGATTCTAAATTTCTTTCTTTTTGCTTTAAGCCCTAAAAATCAATAACCGGCAATAAAACATCAAAATACCTTCCATTAAAGTGCAATATCACCAAAAATGAGTATAAAATATGGGTTCCATTAAAGTGCAATATCACAAAAAATAAGTATAAAATATGGGTCTAAAAATGCATATATTTTATGTATTAGTTTCTAAACTTTCTTGGAGGGGTTGGAAAAGTTGGATCTTAAAGAAAGGAAAAAGCTTTGTAGCTAGCACATTCTACAAGATTGTGGGAGGGTTCAAAGAACAGAAAAAAGTCTGTAGCTAGGGTGTCCTACAAACAATAAAGAACTTCTCCTATAAGAAATCAGAGTACAAAGTTCTCCAAGTTTCCTTACAAAAGCCAAAGGCTGCTATGCCACATATCCAAAAGCTAAAACCTTAAGCACCTATGCAAGAGCGTTATACGAGTATGACCCCTTATTCTATTTTAATTTAGGCATTGCATTTTGCACAACTGCACCTTGCCTCAACCGGCCGCCCTGACACAGTCGACATCACACTTCAGTTTGAATGTTCGCCCCAGCCTGCTCAACTGATCACTTGGCTCAACTTGTTAACCAACCCGGTTGACTGACCACTTTGTTCCAACCAGCCACCCTGGCTCGGTTGACCAATCACTTTGGTTCAGTCAGCCACCTGAGCCTGACTAAACCTGTTGGCTACATTACCCTGGGTTGACCACTCAAGGTCGAACAGTCGATCCTGCTTACATAGTGTGTGTTTTACATGTGCACTAGTATTTATTGCATGACTTTGCATTAATATATTCATCACTTGCACCCTTATCATGCATCCTTAAGCATATACCCTCATATGCTTGTGACAATCACTTATGCCTCCCAATGGCACATTACTGCACAATGCTCTATGACATCCTCATGTCACTTAACACCATGCACAGGTGGTTTGTACTTGCACTTCCCACCTTTATCGATTTTCTTACATAGCACATTGCATGTTTCATGACTCGTACATTTGCAGGTATTCTACTTGGATTTGTGTTTCTTACATACTTATCCCTCAAATTCACATATCTTGTGAATGAGTAGCTTGTCATTAATGCAGCCCTTGTGTAATTCTCTTCAATGGGAGTTACATCTATACACTTTTTACGGTACCGCTCCAGACTGTTGTAGGCACTCTTTTTGGGTCACTGTCTCTATGAAACACCCATCTCTTCGCCTTGTTGCCTCCTTGGCATGCACACTCTTTCAAATAATTGTCACCACGACACACCCATTGCTTCGGGCCTCTACCTCCTTGGCATGCCCACCCTTTCGGTTTAATGCCTCCACGAAACACTTATCTTTTCATGTTGTTGCTTCCTTGACATGCCAACCCTTTTAGTTCACTTCTTTCACGACACACTCATCCTTTGGGTCACTGCCTTCTTGGCATGCCCATTCTCTTGGGTCACTACCTCCATGGCACATCCATTTATTCAAGTTACTACCTCCATGATACTCTCACCCTTTCAGGTCACAGTCTCAACAGCACACCCATTTCTTCAGGCCACTGCGTCCACGACACATCCACCATTTTGAGTCTCTACCTCCATGATAAAAGCATCCTTTGGGTCATTGCCTCCATGACACACCCACTCTTTCTGGTCACTGCCTCAATGAAACCCCCATTCTTTGGGTTGCTACCTCCACTCATGTCAATCCTTTCAGGTCACTGCCTCTATAATACACCCACCTTTCTAATCACTACATCCACGACACACTAACCTTGACCAAACTTGTGTATGATTTTCATATTTGCATTTGCATGGTGCATGGATAGCAAGCCAAGCTTAACAAGTGAGTGACCCGATGTTGGTCATGATGTCTTAACCCACATTGTTTGTTGGGCTAATCCTAGCGAGTAATGTGAGTTAAAGTAATGAGATTGACATGAGGAAGACTGTGCTAAGGATCCAAGAGATCTAACTTGTGTTACCCTGCATGTTATAGTTTGAATTTAATGTCCCTTATTTTAAAACTAATTTCTTTTTTGTGATTTATGCCTGCTATAATTTTAAAATTATGAATGTAGCAAACTAGATAATATGTAAGGTGAATGCTTTCCAAAATACATCTTAGGTGACACCATTTAGAGTCCTTGAATTTTTTGGACTGGGTCGGTGTGGCGACCCCTTTAAAGTCATACATACCCGGAGAGTTACCTTAAGCACTTAGATATTAGTTAAGACACTCTTCATTAAATGATGTGCTAAGTTGATGACTACGATGATAGGTAGTCATTTTTATGCCCTTGCTATAGTTTTTGCTAGCCTGGTTACTCTAGTCAGGCATCACCTTTTCTGCTTTTTATGTGTGCTTGCATGCTTGATATGCATGGCAAAATATTAAGGTGTTATTCTATAGGTAGTCGTGCCTATATATATGCACACACACATGTGATGATTTCTACTAACATTTTTCTTATAGGTGTCATTTTGCTTCCCCAATAAATATGTATGTTTCATTATATGTTGAATGTTTTTTGCCTTTTCTTCCGACCTTATTTTCATGTAGGTCAAGTCCTTTTTTGTCTTTTTCCTCCATACATTTAAAGTCCTAGGAGGCTCTTGTATTATAAATAAAGTACAAACTTGGGTTCTGAGGTGTCAGGTGGACGGAAACACATGACGGGGACTAGATGCTGTTTTCTCATGTCCTGTACCTTAATTCTAAATCTCATTTATGTATATGATAAGGACCAAGCATTTACTTGTATGATGTCTACCCGTGTTTTTCATTTTTGGGATATGTTGCCGATCTAGCAACACTGACTTTTTATTATTTTATATTTGGCTTATTTTTCTACTTTTCTTGTGTGCTTGTAAGCTCGGATTGGCTTCACCTTTATTTATGATTGTGCTTTTGTCTGGGAATGCAGTGTTGTCACTTAGGCTCTCTAAGACTAAAATTGATAAAACTTTTTCTTCAAAATCCTGATAAAAATTTTAAGATTAATTAAAATTTAGGATCATAACATTTAGGACTTTTATAACCATCTTTAAATTTCTTACATGGCCTTCAGACCAGTTTTAAAATGGGTTGCATGCATGGTCATATCTCAAGTCAAATTAATAAGGCCCCCACATTAGGAATTGAATAGATAACTGCATCATTCTGCATATTTCGATTCCAACCCGACTGACCCTGCATAAATTTTTAATTAGGTGGTTTTCTAGTGTTCTTATGGTGTTAATGTCTTCTGTGACCCATATGGGGAGTACGCCCTATTTTTGGGAGTGTTTCAAACTTTATAGCTAAACCTTCCCTTCTCTTCCTTCCTACTGGCATCCTTACCACTTTGACGGGTATGAGACCCATCCCTTAGAGCTCTACCAAATATTCATAAGCAAGAGTTTCTTTCCTTTGAACATAGGGCTACCAAGGCCCCTGCAGATGATGCAATTCACAGGTTGCTAATTGGGGATATTTTGATGTGTTGGTTGACTACCTTCACGACTAGGTAAACTTGTGTCCGGGTAACTTGGGATGATGGGTTCCCAGTACCCTGACATGATTTCCTCTAACTTCTAGGGATTACTTATTCCTTCCTATGACTACCCACTTTGAGCTTTATCTTTCATCCTGGCGGCTTGATCACTGATGAACTACCACCTAATTAGGATACAACAATTTATCTTCTGCCTTTATGACCTAGATGTGCTTCATCGTATTGAGATTCTCCAACAGGATTAGTCAATTAATTTGAAGGCTTTGTATGTCGATGAGTCTGTTACCCATGGGGGATTGTGAGAGACTCAATCTCTACCTTGTGGCTTAGTGGGAGCTTTGAAAGCATCGTAGCATTCTCATGTGAAATAACCATCCTTTGATAGTCATGTGCTAGCCAACATTACAAATATAAGAAAAACTCCCTGGATTAAGAGTGTTCTTTGGTAGTCCTCAAAATGTAATTAATGAAGTGAGATATGCCCCTTTAGGAGCATTATAGACCCCAATTAAGCAAACTAGTCTGAATCTCTGGTTGTGGGTAGCTTTTGTAGACATTCTTGCATAGATATTTGACACAAGTTATTTTGGTTTGATCTTTGTTTGGACGTATATGTTTGACATTTCCTAGCGAGGTTTGCCGAACAGAAGTTCTCCATGTTCTTTCTCTTATTTTTCCACCCTTGTCTAGTCATGCATTTTTGGTTCCTCTCTTCTCTTAATCAATCACATTATCCGAAAGAAAGAATTACTCAGAAAAGAGAAGTAAACGACGATGGAAAAAGTGACAACTCCTTCAAAAAATAAAAATTGAAATGAACGGAAATACATCTTATTCATAAAAAATCTCCTTATTTATAGAGGAGATGTTATAATGAAGATATTACAATTTTTGGAACTTGACCAGACCGAGGGCATCGTTGGAGACAGTCGACTACTAACTCTAGAACTCCCATAACATAGGTGCGCCAAAAAATAATATATATATATATATATATATATATATACATNTCATTAAACATTTATATGGTATAATTGTAAAATGTCAATATCCCTTTTCATAAATTATTTTTTCATCTTTAATTAAGTCCATGCAGAATATAATAAAAATACCGTAAATATAAGTGTTATTAAACAAATCAGCCTGTTATATATCATCTATTTTTTATAAATTTATAAATTTAATTATTGTAAAAAATAAAAAAAAATTAAGGTCTACGCCCCCACATCAGCTGACCACCAACAAAAGAACTACAGGGTCAAACATCCTCTGTTCTTCATCACCTCTCAACCTTTTCCGTTACATATTTTTCTATAAACACCATAATTATCCCTAAATTTGGGCAATTACATAAAAAAAACACCTAAAATATGACTATTTACAAATCAACCTATATTTTTCATTTTTTGCAAATTCACAATAATTTTGCAAAAACTCACCTAAGATAATTTACAAATAGGAATATACCTTGTACTCTGCATGTAATATTAGAAACCAGCCAGATCATTTATTTCATTTTTTCAGCATTGTCTGGTCAGCCCAATTTACAGCCATTTAAAACCAAATTTAATCCCAATAGCCAAATGACAGATTTTCTAATCTCCTCCTCATGATGCATCTCCCCCTCCTCCTCCTCCTCCTCCTCCCCTCCCTCTTCCTCTTCCTCTTCCCCTTCTCCACCGCCGACGTCGGAACAGCCGCCTCTTATACCCCACCATACCTCCCAACAGCTTGCTACGNAATCAACAATAAGATCCGCAGCAGGTCACAAAGGTTGCCTCAGACACGAGTCTCTCCATAGGTGACAACCCAACCGAATGAGATTAATAAATATCTTGGCCAGTCGGCTCATACGACAGATCGACTCACAAAATGAGCACATTATCAATCAAATCACAACCAATCTAATTTAAGCAAAGAATCTAGCAAGTATCACTCATGTATTTGAAAGGAGTTACGAATGACTTTCGTTAAAAAAATGAGTAAAGAATTGCAAAGTCTTCATATAACAGGACCCTAGCGGGTGGCCGCTCCTTCTTCGTTGCCCGAGCCATCCTCCTCTTCGGAAGCTTCTTCTGACTTTTTCAAAATTAGGGTAGAGAACTCTTCTGGGTTGGATAACTTGAGGTTGATCAAACAATGGTGGATGAATCGTTGGATGACATTATTCACCCCACGCCTAAGGTGACTTTCTAGGTTGTAAGATACCTTTGCCTTATTGCAGTGTCGGCTGAGGAGAGACGATGATCGTTGCTCCCTTCAGCCCCTTTTTTGATCTCCTCAACACCTTCAGTGAAAAACACTTGCTGGACTTTAGGAATCATGTTCACATCAAGCCGGAATGCTAGAGTTTCCTGACAAATTTTTTTTGGCTACTGTCCCTCAGTGCCATCAGACGAGTCGACAGGGTCGACCAAAATAGGTTTGAGATTCAAACGTTTTTCTTTCTTCACACTTTTCTTCTTTTTTACAGGGGTCAGTATCCGGAAGCCCGCTTTTGCCAGAGTTTTGGGATCCACATCAACCCATTCATACCATTAACCATGATGTACCTCAAGTATCTTGAAAAACTGGCGGCAAAGGATGTAACGTCAAGTCTATGTATCTATTTATAGAGCACACTAGGCAAAAAACCCAAAGGGAAGTCAATTGTTCAATTAATTATTAATTTTGATTCTATTGATTGTTTAAAAATTTTTCAATTCTTAAATTGTAATAGAAATTTAGTATTAAATCAGCACATTGATTGCATTCAGGGTGATTTTTATAGTTGTTTCCTTCTTTCTATAATTGTACAAGTACGCCCTTATAAATAGGGGACAAAAAGACGAATAAAGGGACCCCGGTCTGTGGATTTTTTCCCAGTCTCTCTACTGAGAATTTCCTAATGCTTTTCTTCTCTCTCTCTTACTTCTCCACTCTGCTCTAACTCTTGAAGCGTGTATCTCTGAAGGACATTTCGGGATTCAACAATATCAAACACATAAAGTTCAATTTTTACATATATATCAACCTACTTATGCATAAAAACGTCTTTTTTCTTAACTCAAAATAGATAAATCACTAATGTCACATTAAACATTTATACGGTATAATTGTAAAATGTCAACATCCCTTTTCATAAATTATTTTTTCATGTTTAATTAAGTCCATGCAGAATAAAATAACAAAATCAGCCTGTTATATATCATCTAATTTTTATAAATTTATAAATTTAATTATTGTAAAAAAAAAAAAAAAAAACTAAGGTCTACGCCCTCACATCAGCTGACCACCAACTAAAACCTATACGGTCAAACATCCTCTCTTCTTTATCACCTCTCAACCTTTTCCGTTACATATTTTTCTATAAACACCATAATTATCCCTAAATTGGGGGCAATTACATAAAAAACACCTAGAATATGACTATTTACAAATCAACCTATATTTTTCATTTTTATCAAATTCACAATAATTTTCAAAAACTCACCTAAGATAATTTATAAATAGGAATATACCTTGTACTCTGCATGTAATATTAGAAACCAGCCAGCTCATTTATTTCATTTTTTTCAGCATTGTCTGGTCAGCCAATTTGCAGCCATTTAAAACCAAATTTAATCCCAATAACCAAATGACAGAATTTCTAATCTCCTCCTCATGATGCATGCCCCCCTCATCCTCCTCCTCCTCCTCCCCTCCCTCTTCCTCCTCCCCTTCTCCGCCGCCGACGTCGGAACAGCCGCCTCTTNTTTTCCAATCTCCTCTTCATGATGCATCCCCCCCTCATCCTCCTCCTCCTCCTCCTCCCCTCCCTCTTCCTCCTCCCCTTCTCCGCCGCCGACGTCGGAACAGCCGCCTCTTATACCCCGCCGTACCTCCCAACAGCTTGCTACGGCAACAACCGGTCGCCGTTACCCGCCGACGCAGCTTTTGCGGCCGCGGGAACCGGTATATGGGACAACGGTGCATCGTGCGGCCGTAGGTATGTTGTGCGTTGCCTGAGCTCTAGTACTCCGGCGGCTTGCATCAGCGACGCCACCGTGGTGGTTACCGTTGTCGATGAGGCCGACGGGCTGGGGTCGCGCCAGTCGACGGAGAGGACCTCGATGGCGCTTTCGCTGGCCGCGTATGAGCAGATTGCGACGCTGAATGCGCCGGCGATTAATATTGAATTCTCAATGTTGTGACTGCGCGCAACAAATGTCGGGCTGTTTGAAGGTTTTGATTTGGTATTTGATGATTTTTTTTTTTTTGTCAAAATTTTAGTTATATTTTATTTGGTATATGATAAAGATATATAATATTCTTCATATTAGGAGCCATTTTTTTATTTTTTATGGCATAAAATGACTTTTTAAGTTGTGTTTTTTTTATTTTTTTTTAATATTTTAACTATTCAAAATTTTAAATATTACATTTTAACCACCCAAAACTCTAACTAAAAGCTTTCTTGATCGGTAAAGGAAGGTGATTGTGATGAAAAATTGTGGTTAAAATGTTATATTTAAAATTTGGGCGGTTAAAATGTTATATTCAATATTTTAAGTGATTCAAATGTAAAGATTTTTTTTAATAACATAAATAATTATGTGTCTTATATTTATTTATGAATAGATAGTGATGGAATGTGATATGATATTATGACATTTGGTGTTTAGANCTAAGTGATTCAAATGTAAAGATTTTTTTTAATAACATAAATAATTACGTTTAAGAAAATGTGTCTTATATTTATTTATGAATAGATAGTGATGGAATGTGATATGATATTATGACATTTGGTGTTTAGAATAGGTCAATATTTTATCATTTTTTTATTATTTTTGATCGAATTTATCATAGTTTGTATCGATAGTTATGTTTGAAAATTATTATATATTTTTTATAAAATATAAGTAATATATTTTATAGATTGTTTTGAGATTAAAACCATCGATTATAGGATAATAAGCTGCTAAAAAACGCTATGTTAGAAAACAAAAATTTTGAAGTTGCAATTGGAGCATCAACAGCCAAACATCCTTATTTTAGGTGTATTGAGACAAAAGAAAGATNGCATCGATTTTAGGATAATAAGCTGCTAAAAAACGCTATGTTAGAAAACAAACATTTTGAAGTTGCAATTGGAGCATCAACAGCCAAACATCCTTATTTTAGGTGTATTGAGACAAAAGAAAGATATAACTTTAGAAAGCTCATCATGTAGCTTATCTTAGGTGTGTCTGGGGGTGCTGTTGCTTTTTCAAGATGTCGTTGTAAAGCTGATTTTGGAGAAGCAGATTTTTAGGAGCTATCAGAAAGCTGTTGATGAAGTAGCATGTGTCTGTTTGGGAGATTTGTTGTGCTGTTGTTATCTCTGATGAGAAAGGTTGTTTTGTCCTTATATATGTAATATATTAAAACAAGTGCAATTTTTCAGAATATTCAAAACTAAATAACAGAAAGATGTCTTACTGCTAAAAAAACTAATAATCCAGTCCAAACTATTCTAATACATAAAAATGGATTAGTTATTGACGCAATTGACTACAATAATAAGGGAAACAACGGTAATCAACTAGCCTATAATGATATGTCTTGAAATCCTCATGATCATGTCTTCGGGGCAATCTTCTATCCATCCCTGCATCTCTCCTCGACTGAAAATGGTCTGGAGGTACCTCATCACTGTCATCAACCCAACAGGATTAGATGCAGTCTGCATAAGTCATCTTTCTGGGGCAAGAATAAAATCTTCTCCCGTAGTTGCATTCCTTCCTGGACTGATGTTGAACACACCTATCGCCACAATAACAGAGTGAAACCTTTGAAGTGTTTGATGATCTTGAGCTCATATTTCCTGTTATTATAATACAATTTTGCTCTAACTAAAAAAAAATTAAGTTTATACAGCATTGGAGAAATTCAGAAAATATATATATAAGCAAACTTAAAATCAAGAATTACAGTTTATTGGTACATAAAAAAGAGTGGTACAACATAGGTTGCTATACAAATTATGAAAAAATACACCTAGAGAAAAACTTATAGATGAAGTATAAATTGTCAACTACAAAAATTACTAGGTGGTGTTATATAAGAAAAGTTGTTTCATTCACCAAATAATCATTAATCCTCTCTCTCAACTGTAACATCTCCACGACGCCATGTCCCTCGGAAGTGTCATACTTGTTTGTCCTACATTCCTCTTCTTGCAACAATGGTCAGGCTTGATGTTGGTTAGCTTTCTCAGGAATGCAGGTAGAATCATCATCTAAGACCCTGAAATCAATATCATCTCGAACTAAGATTTTGATGATATTGATTTCAATGGTAGGCTTGATGTTGATGCCTCCGTATTAAATTATAAAGCACAATCATTGCAATAACTATCTTCACTTATTTATTGAAAGAATATGTAGATATATCTTAGAATATGACCCGCTTCTTTTTCCATACATCAAATGATTGCTTGATGACACTACGTAATGATGAGTGGTTTTTGTTGAAGTTAATTCCTCCTTCTAATAACTTAAATGTTGCGCTCAAAGTTAGGGAGGTGATATCTCGTGTTGGGAAATGGCTTCAATAAGCCATGTTATCCTAAATGAATAAGGTAAAGCTTATTTCAAAAGAACATGTTATTCTCAATACACGTAAATGCTTAACTTATGGGCAAGGAAATTAGTTTAACAATGAAATCCAAAAAAATGAAATGTTAAAAGTTGTACACTCAAGTCATAGTTTACAATAGAAATGTCAAATACTACAAATAGTCATTCTGTGATAGTAGCAACNACGTATTTCAAAAGAACATGTTATTCTCAATACACGTAAATGCTTAACTTATGGACAAAGAAAGTAGTTTAACACGAAATCCACAATAATGAAATGTCAAAAATTGTACACTCAAGTCATAGTTTACAATAGAAATGTCAAATACTACAAATAGTCATTCTGTGATAGTAGCAACAAGTAAAAACAAAAAAAATATACATATGCATTTCATCTGACTAGTTTGACTCTCTAAGAAATAATAGAGGTCAAGAATCCTCCATTCAGGGAGTAATGTGAAGAAAGTCTCTTGCTTGTTTCGATCCTATAGAAGTTCAACGGCAAATAAGTAGAGGGTGTTTCTTAAAAAAATTTTAGAATTGTGTTGTGTAGCTTGACAACATCTGGCATTGTTGGGTATGCGTGGAGAGCAATACGAACACTTGAAGTAATACTGATGGAGATTGTTACCAATTGTGATATCTGCTGGGATAAATGAGCTACCCCAACTTTAGTTTTTTTCTTGTTTTGTGTTGAGGTGCGAAAAAATTTTCTGCCCAGATTATGGATGTATCTCTACATGCGGAATCCAATAATAAGCAATCATGTGTGCTACATCACAGAGATTAAAGATGAAGCCAAGTGCCACAGCTAAATCACAGAGGCATGATCCCCATCAATTTTGAAAAAAACAAAAGAACTTTGACCCATGTTTTCTTCTGTTTTGTTTTCTTCGGAATCTGCTAGATTTAGCATTTTTCTTGATTATTTTTTGATCTCGCCAAACTAGGTTTAAATAGTTAGCAAACTATAGCTTTGACACTTTCTAATTGATTTCTTAACAAGCTTCCTCAGGGAAATGATACGTGGTACTCCTTTAAAACTGCATATTACCTGGACACGTATACTTACGTGAAGTGGCCGCTCGCTTCGTGGTGCTTTTGCGGCATCTAGTTTTTGCGACCGTTGTTAAGGCAGCTGCACTTAGAAAAAAGTTTTGAAACAAAGAAAAAATGTAGTTGAACAACTAGAAATCTAGATTTAGTATTGTTTACATTTTTAATTTATGTGTCTGAAGTTTTTTTTTCTTGTTCTTTTCATTATTCATGTGAGCACTTGTATTGTTTTGTGTTTTTCTTTGCAGGCACTTTAAAAAAGAGCAAAAAGCTAAAAACCCAAAAAAAATAATGTTTTTATTTATTTCATTTTCTTTCATTTGTTTGAGTCTATACATGTTGATTGTGATTGTGTATGAAATGACTCTTGTGTGTGTTGCTTAGAGTCAGTTGTTGTGTTTTTTCTTTTGAGCTTTTTTCTTTGAGTCTAGATTACTATTGTATGAGTTCACATTCACTTGTTCTAATGTATGTGTAGGAGTGCATGCACTGACTTAGCACCGATTGACCCTAAAATTTAGCATACTTTTAGACATCGTAGAAGAGCACTCAGCACCCCTGAAACACCTGTAGGAATGGCTCACCAACTGGACCCAAACATGAGATCTCTTAGGGACTTTTCCAATCCCACTGCTGAAGAGATTCACATGAGTATTAATTACCCTACAGTAGAATTCAATACCTTTGAAATGAGACCTATCATGATTCAAATGGTTCAGCAAAACCACTGAAGACCCAAATATAAACTTAGCAAACTTTCTAGAACCGTGTCCCTAGTGATGCTGTTAGACTAAGGCTTTTTCTCTTTTCCCTGAGGGATAGAGCCACAGTGTGGCTGAACTCTTTAGGCTCAGGATCCATGAGTACTTGGAATGACTTAGCTAAAAAATTCTTAGTCAAGTATTTCCCTCCTTCCAAAACGGCTAACCCTATGAATGACATGACATCATTCTCAAAACTTTAGGGGAAACCACTTATGAGGCCTAGGAGAGATTTAAGGAGTTGCTTAGGAGGTGTCCCAACCATGCCTTACCCAACTGGCTCATTGTATTAACCTTCTATAACGAACCTTTAGAATCATTTAGGTCCCTCATAGATGCTATTGCAATAATTATACTAATATCCAAACCTTATGAAGAGGCATATGATTTGATTTAGGAGTTGGCCACCAATCGCTTTCAATGGTCTGGTGAGAGGTTGCAACCCAAACGGGTAGCTATGTGCATGACATGGATGTCCTTATTATCTTAGCTAGCTAAGTTGTCATATCCAAGAAATTGGATACTCTCATTTACAATACATTACAGGTCCAACCCAAGGTAGAGAAGTTTAGAAATGAAACTTTGTGAGAACCACCTCAGCCTTAAAAGCCCTGAAAGCCATAGAAAATCAGAACCAGACCAACAACCCATATCCAAACATCTACAATCCTGAATGGAAACAACACCCCAACTTGTAATGGAACAAAAATAACCAATTCAATCTAGGGTAAGGAGAACAAAACCAATTTTACCAAGGACAAAGACCAACACAACCCCCTGGATTTAACCCAAATCAAAACCAAAAGATAACCACTTTGGAGGAGTTGGTGAGACAATTACATTTGATAACACAATTTCATGGGCTAGCAATTAAAAACATTGAGAGACAATGAGGGAAATTAGTGAGCAGTTTCAACCATAAGAACCTAGGAACACTCCTTAGTAACACTGAAGTAAACCGAAAGAAGAAAGAAATAGAGAAAGTTCAAGCTGTGAAATTGAGGAGTGGTAGGGAGTTAGATGATACTCAAATATTGTGAACATCCTCATTGATGTGGAATGTGGTTTGGAAAAGGAAGAAGAAAGACATGTTAAGGAAACTGAAAACCTCGAAACCTCTATGAAGAAAGAACCTGAGAGACTTCCACCCCCATTCCCTCAAAGGTTGCAATACCAAAAATTTGATCAACAGTTTTCTAGGTTTCTATAGTCTTCAAAAAGTTACCATAAACATTCATTTTATCGAAGCCTTAGAACAAACACCTAGGTATGTAAAATTAAAGATGTGTTGACCCAAAAAAAGAAATTAGGGAATGGAGAGACATTGGCACTAACATAAGAGTGTAGTTCAATCTTGTAGAAGACGTTACCTAAAAATATGAAGTACCACGGTATTTTCACTATGTTATGCGCAATAGGATAGAAATTTGTGGGGAGGGCACTATGGGATTAGGAGCTAGCACAAATGTGATGCCATTGTCAATTTTCAAGAGACTAGAATTATGAGAGACTACACCCTCTACTTTGACCCTACAGTTAGCTGAGAAATCCTTTGCCTTTCTGATGGGTATCATTGAGGATGTGTTAGTTAAGGATGGAAGCTTTATATTACATGCTAATTTTGTAGTCTTAAACATAGAGGAGGATAAGAAGATACCCTAATTTTAGGAAGACCCTTATTAGCCACCGATAGGGCAATGATCGATGTACAATAAGGGAAATTTACCATGAGGGTGAAAGATAAAGATGAAACTATTGATGTCATAAAGTCTATGAGATTTCCACAAGTTCTAAGTGATGATTAAGGTTGACTTAGTGGATGGGGTGGTAACTGGTCAATTTTCTGAAACTTAGGAAGATGGCCCAGCAGAGCATGAGGTGCTTGAGGATGAGATTGAGAAATCTAGTGTTGAATATGTTATGCTTGTAGAGGGTGACTCTAGTAGGTTTGGGGAGAATTCTGAACACTTGGACTTGAATTTGCACAACAAATCCTTAGCACCAACTATAGAGATAGCCCCAAAACTAGAACTGAAAGCCTTGCCCGCTCACCTAAAGTATGCCTACTTAGGAGAGTTGTTGACCTTACATTTGATCATATCTGCTGACTTGACTATGGAGCAAGATGACATGCTCATGAAGGTGCTTAGAGCATTTAGATGGGCAATTGGGTGGACAATAACTGACATCAAAGGAATAAGCTCATCCCCGCGTATGCATAAAATTCTAATGGAGGAGGGACATGTGCTTAGAGTTGACTCACAAAGGAGACTAAACCCCATCGTTAAAGAGATAGTATATAAGGAGATCCTAAAAGTGGCTTGATACTGACATTATCTACCCCATCTCTAATAGTGTTTGGGTTAGTCTAATCCATTGTGTACCAAAATGGCTTAATGCAGACATTTTCTACCCCTTTCCTTGTGAAGAATGATAAGATTTAATTGATTCCCACAAGGATTGTTATAGGATGGACTATTTGCATTGACTATAGGAAGTTGAATGTTGTCACTATGAAAGATCACTTTTCTCTATCTTTTATGGATCAAATTCTCCATACGTTAGCAAAGAACCCTTTCTACTTCTTTCTAGATGGATATTCAAGATATAACCAAATCTTTATAGACTCTTAGGAGCAGGAAAAGACCACCTTCACTAGCCCCTATGGAACTTCTGTCTCTAGGAGGATGCCATTTGGACTATGTGATGCTCCAACCACTTTTGAATGTTGCATGATGTCCATATTTTCTATTTAAGAAGTAAATGAATGGCCTGGAAAAGAAGCTTGAGGTTAAGTACTTCTAAAACCAAAATTCTGATATTCTAACCTCTTTCCTATGTTAAATGATTTACCATAACTTTACCAAAAATCTTAGAGAATCTCTAAATTCATGAAAAATTAACAGGAAGCTGCAGTTGTGATAAGAATTAAGTGCTTAATCACTTTTAGTGAGGGAGAAGGAAATCATACACCCTATCAATCTTAAAGAGAAAGAATTCTTATGTTTGTATAGGAGACAAATCATAATAGGAATAAGATTGCAATATTCAAAGAAATCCTAAACTTGAAAATAGAGATCATGTAACCTTAATAAAACTTTCACTTCCCCTATGTTAATAGATAAATAATTGAATGAAAGAAGGTGTTATATTTCCTTGAAATCTTAGCATGGGAAAGAGATTACTTGAGGGAAAATAATGGGTAAAGTTTGGTAGGATTGACATGCATTAAATTTTCATACTTTTTATATTTTAATTCCATATTTTTTTCACTTTAAATACATGATTTTACACTTTTGGAAGGTTTGATTATATTTTGTAGGTTACAGAATGACCAGCATAAAAATCGGAGAAAACTAAAGAATTGCAAGAAAATCTGGACCGGCATAACCACGCTTGGAAGTGGCATGGCCATGCCACTTGAGCAGTGTGGTCTGCCAATTTTGGGCATGGTCACTCCCAATATGTTGAGAATGCCTACACGATGGAGCACTTGGCATAGCTATGTCAAATTGTGGCATGATCATGGTGCCTAACTTAAGGATGTGGTGTAATTAAGCCGCAGGTCAGGCATGGTCACATCAGCATGTATTTTCTAATTTATAAACTTTGTAGTGTGGGATTCATACAAATTTGGGAAGCATTTTTGAATCCATGCTATAAAACATTTTCCTTAGTTATTGTTGGAGAGGAGATTGTAGATGAAGGATAGGGTTTACAGAGAGATTTATTTTCTCCTCTCATATTTCTTTCTCCTATTTTCCTAAGAGAGGTTTGTGAAAGAAATTGGGTTTTATTCTTGTAAAAGAAGAGTTCAAAGGGTTGTAAGTTATTTTTATCTCAATAAAAATATTTCTTGCAGGTTTTATTTCAAGAAATTTTTCTTTGTGTTTCTCTCGAGTCATGAGTAGCTAGACATGTTTTTGTTTCTCTGTGATTTTTTAGATGGATTTCTTGAAATTTTTACTATTTGTGATTTCTCGTATCATTTTGTGCGCTTTAATTTGATACAAGTTGTTGATTAACCTTCTGACCTTTATTTACTCTTAACCTGTCCAGTTAGGATGCTAAAATCTATCATGATCTACAACTTTGGAAGAAGCATAGTGGAACGATTGGGTTAATCACAAGGTCTGAATAAAATAAGAATATTTTATTCTGGATCTTACAACTAATTAAAGGGGATCTAAATTTATTAGGGAAGACGTTATTGTAGGTGAAAGTTATCTTGGGAGAATTCCAAATCTTCTTAGGATGTAGGCATAGGCTTAAGAAGAACTTAATATCCTTGGTTGACAACAACCATGAAGGAGGAATTTGTATGAAATCAATTTGATTACCTCACCTAGAACACAGATTTATGATCTTCATCAATCTTGAAAAAACACAAAAGAACTTTGACTTGTGTTTTTTTCTGTTTTGTTTTCTTCAGAAACTGCTAGACTGAGGATTTTGCTTGATTGTTTTTCTATCTCGTCGAACTAGATTTGAATATATAGCAAACTATAGCTTTGAAACTTTCAAATCAATTTCTTAACATGCTTCCTCATATGAATGATATGTAGTGTTCCCTTAAAACCGCACATTACTTGGACACGTACAATTGCGTGAACTAGACACTCCCTTTTACGGTGCTTTTGTGGCTGTCATTTGGTCAATTAAGGTGTTCATAATCTTAGCAAAACCAAAGCCAAATTGAACATGAGCAGAGAGGAGCACTGGAAAGGTGGCCATGTTGAGGTTAGACTTGCTTTGGAGGAAGTGGACTTAGGTTGCTTATTGGGTTACTTGTTGGCTTGGCATGAAAGTCTATTTTGTCTCATTAATCATTCCCAAACCACAAATTTTCTATTCTCTCTCCTGTTATGAAAGTTAATTTATTGTAGTCTAATGAATATAATTTACATAAATATATTATGAGCATTATTATAACAGTAAGGGAGTGAATAAAATGAAGATATCATCTGACATTTGTGAGTTAATACTAGGTTTTTTTTATTTTTATTATTATAATATAAAAATATATTATTAAAAATATTTGCATGCTTAAAAATAAAATAAAATAAAATATGACATTAATAAGTAGGTTTTATTATATTTGTAATCATTTTTTTGTTGTATACATGCATCATAATTCCTATATATTTACATATCTAACACCTTAACTCTACTGTTCACATCTATGCACACTCTTGAATCTAAAATTTAACTTTTGAGTTTATGTTTGTATTTATATTTGTTTAATAAAATGTAGTTAAATATGAGAAATGCATACATCTATAGAAACTATGAATTCTATATAATATGAGTGTAGGGATATTTCGTACATTTATCCACAGACAACACTTTCAAAATAGAATTTTTCAAATAGATCGACTGATTCTGAAACACCAGCTTTTAAAAAGTAAATTTTTCACAGCAGCTTTTGAACTAAGATTTCATGCAGTCTAAACCAAAACAAATGCACCCTTAGCATGTCTTGGCATGGCTCATGATGAATTGATTTGGATGGCTTGGCATTTGGCTAGGTGGGTTTTGACATTTTGATTTTTGTAGTGAAATCTTAGTGGTTTGACTTGATTTTGGTTTAATTTGAGTTTGATTTTGGTGAATTTTATTTTGTGAAGAGTTGATTATATTTTTTATGTTTAATTTTAATTTTAAAGTTGGTGATCTCAAAAGAAAAAGAAAATTTATTGGTATTTTGGTAATTTCATTTTCATGGTTTTAGTAGTTTGATTTTAAATTTCCTCATGTTAATTTTCTTAATTAATTTTAGTTAATTGAACCACAAAAATCCATTCAAGGCTATTTCTAACTCCGCTCGAGCGTCCGTCAGGTCATCTTCCACCTCGGACTTGGCAAATCTCTCTCTCATGGATGATAGAGGGAGCTCAAGTGGTGGGTGAAAGCATAACCTAAAAGCTAGTAGTGGTTGAGTGATTGGCACATTTAAACCATGTGGAGTTCATCGAGATAATTATCTAAGCTCGCTGACCAAAAGCTGTCAGAAATTTTAGAAGCATAGCCCATCAACACGGAATTCAGGGAGATCCAATCGCTCTGAATGTTCACTAAGCCAAGACTTAAATCATAGTTCATGTAAACCTTGATCAGTCTTTCGATAGAGGAATCCATCGATCTTGGAACCCTTTCTTACTTCTTGGCGGACTTGGGAGGAAATTTTCAAAGGAAATAGCTTTGCCCTTTCTCCTGCGCTCAGTTGCCTCAGCCAAATCAGAGCTTCCTTTCACATTTTCCCCAGAATCTCCAACAATTAGCTCTCCCTCAACATGTACTTGTGGAGACTGTTGGCTTGCTTTAGCTCTCTATGTTGGAGGAATAAAACCCGTTGAAGATAGCTCAGAGATCTCTTGTGTTGAAAGGCACTAAGACGACCCTTCAATATCTGTGGGGAAAGAGGGGTTTTTGTTTGATCATTATTAATTCACATGTGACTTTATTTTGTATAACAGCAGAAGTCTTGGAAACCGAACAAACAAAATCCAAATTTGGAATTCATCCCCCTGACAAATCAGCTTCTTTAGTTACCTCTTCTATTTCTCCTCTGGGGAAGTCGTCCACTCTTTTTCTCCTCCTTGTCATCTAATTTGAGAGTCAAATGACCTTCTCAAGCTGACTTTAGAAGGAGCCCGCATCTCTTCTCTCATTTGACCATAGTCACTTAGGTTCAGCACTTGATTTACACTCAGGGGGTCAGTGTATTGGACCACTGATAGTTGTTATCTGAGAATGACCTATTCCATTGCTTTCAACCTCGGGGAAACCAACTTGCTCTTATTTTACGGGTCGTGGGTTGCTCTAATTAGGATGCTCCATTTCTCACAAACAACTCTAAAAAATTGAATCGTTTAGTCTTTTATTCTATCCTCCAAATTGATTAAATGAAACTTCAGCGTAGTGTCAAATACCATGTACCCTTCTGGCTCAACTCGGAGGGAAAACAAAAGAGAGAACAGTTCGTGGAACCAAGGAATGCCCCTTCTGCACAATTAAATCACATATGTCATAACCGCGGCGATGGAGTTTGGCTTCACTTGGGCTGAAATCACACAATAGAAGTTGAAGATTGAGCGGAGCTTTATACACAAGGGCAGTTGAAGCCCAGAACAAAAATGGTCTTGGTAGAAGATTAGATTGTCTTTCAAGTAGTCAGTAGCACGGATATCTGCATCTACTTACTTCAGGACAACATTTGTGTCATTTACACAAGCCTCGTTCAATAGCTTAACCTCGAACTCGGAAAGGATTGAACTCTCGGTCAATCTAATTGAGCCAAAAATCTGAGGAGAATATTTGGGAGTCATCGAACTTTAGATATAAGCTAACCCAAGAGTATCCAAAGCAGAAAAATGTAAAAGCTTCACTTAGCATGTGTTTAAACCTATATATATAGCCCCACAAGGAAGTCGAAGCGCCACATCAAGTTCTGTCAAGATATCACTTCAACACAAAAATCAAGAAAAATAATGATGACTAAATAATTGAAAAGTTTGTGAAATTTTATTTATTAAAAAAAATATTTTATAGTCGGGTCATCCGCCACTTCAGGCAGGACCAAACCCCAACTCATCAAACTAATATACAATACACGCTCACCAAAATTATACTTTTCTATCTTCTCCTCCTCAGTGCGACATGAGAGATCTAGCTGGTGCCTCGAAATTCAGCCAGTTCACCCCTTAAGGCTACAACCTTGACTCGAACAGCTTCCACGTCTACAACCTAGGCTCGAAGAGCTTCCATGTATGTAACATATTTCAAAAGATCCTCCACATCCGCAACTTGGGCCCAGAGACCCTCCATATCCGCATACACGACAGACGGTTTCTCCTGCAAGTCTGATACGATGGCTTCTCATTGAAGATTTGCAGCACAAATAAAGGAATCTGCGATCTTGTCCATATGGCGGACTAGCAACCCATGAGACTCACTTTGGTCGTCAGCCTCCCTCTCTGGGTCGACTGATAGAAGTGTTAGGACTGGAAAAGCCAGCGAAGTGGATACCCCTCAGCTGCAACATGAGTAGAACGACTGGCAGGCTTCATTGGCTCGAGTTTGCATTCCGTCTCATTGAGCTAAGAGTCAGTAATGTCCACGATTTCATCTGCAGTATTTGAGTTTGTGTTATGAGAATAAATTGAAAGACAAAATAAAAGGGAAGTGTTAGGTTACCAATCATACATTCTATCTTTGATGTATGGAAGCTCTCTACAATGAGAGGAGGTGCGCCTTGTTGGGGACTACCTTTCAACCAAAGGCAGAGGAGGAGTGTCTTCTACCAACAGAACTTCACCATGGATAGCTTCGTTAGCTAAACGTCGGAGTGAATCATCTACTCAGGATGGAGCATCACCTTGAGCAGCCTTCCTAATTGGGGGATGAAACAAAGAGAAGTTTGGTGGCAAAACCTGCACTGTCGTCGCCAATGGTTCTTTCCGTTGGAATAGCAGTTGAGCCGGAAACTGATGAAGCGGTTTAAGGTCTAAAACATGCCTACTTTTTTGACTCCATAGCTCTACAAGTGCTATCAAAATGGTTGATTCCCCAACCTCTTCCACACATGGCAATTTCACAATCAGTTGCATGATTGATTTTAGTCCTTCAGGCTTTGTTCTTTTGCCCAGCCTTTTGGTACCAAGCATTTTTCTCTCATCTTCCTTTCTCTGCTATGTCCGTCGGGCCTCCTCGCTTGCTCCTTTCTTTAGGTCGAGCGAAAACTTCCAGGTATTTTTCTTTTTCTCATCCCCAAAAGGGCGAGCTCTCGAAGCACAAAGCCCAATGGCTTAATTAGTGCTTCTTCGCTCAATGGTTTCTTAGCACTTGACATATTCGTTTGCATATATCGCCGACTAAAAGGAGAATTCAGGAAATAAGAAAAAAAGAAAAGCGCATTTTGCGCCCTATTTATATAGAAAAATTGCACAAAAATTAAAGGAGTATAATTATTGGCTGGCAACTCTTATTCCTCATTATGTGAACGATTATGTTATTTAATTCTCTTATTTTTATGACAGTTCACTTTCAAAGAAGTAAGAAAATTTGAGAACTAATTATGTGCATCAGGAATATGCCTACACAAATCTTGAGAAGTACAGTGGACTGCACAAAGAAGATAGATGTACAAACATTCAACATTATAACAGTCAACCTCTGTGGCCGATTGAACAAAGAACTGATCGGTCCAACAAACATCATGTGATCGTGTCAAGACCTATCGAACCAGCATAAGCCATTACTCGGATCAACAATCACCCAGAGGGAATTCTTTCAATATAAACTCATTAACCGAAGGTGTGCTGCCTATCAGATTATGGTGATACACCCTCTATCTGATGGAATAATCCTACCCGAGGGCAATAAGTCTTCAAAATTGGTTTCCTCGGTAAAGGCGGTCGAACATCATTCAGTCAATCGATTAACTGTAGACTAACTAAATGAATACCAAGTGGCCAAGTCAGACAGTTACGAATACAAAGCGATATCTAACACAATTACGGATATGAAACGATGCCACCAGTGGTTACAAGGTCAAAACATGTATTATGCTGTTACAAATATATAAAGATGTAATGGCTTATAAGTTAGGATAACACCCCCATTAAATTGGGGACAATCATACGATTTGCAATACCCTATTTATGATTTATAAATAGGAGAGTCATCTTCGCAAAGTGTAGAATATTTAACAATTTCCTAAAAAAAAATAAAATTCATCTTATTTTTCTTTCCTTCCATCTGATTGACACTATTCCTTGAGTGTAATCCACATGACAATTTAAGATCCAAAACTATGAAAGAACTTACAATTTTCAAGAAGATACCTCGTAGATTTCTTGTCCCAAGTATCTTTGCATGCTTATCACATCTATAAATATATTAAATTCATATTTGTTCGAGGATCTATTAAAATCTTATTAACAAAATGAACAAACCCCACAAAAGAGAAAAATATGGGGATGAAGAATTCCAGAGAAAATCAATAAGATCTAACAAAAAACTTTATCAAAATTACATATTGACATAACTTTAGTCAATCAATACATATCAAAAAACAGAAAGATAACCTTTTTGAACTTGATGGGCTTGAAGTCACATCACATCACATCTATCATAAGAAAGAAAACTCGCCAACTTCTTAAAAAATTATAATAAATTATAACTAATTAGAACTTGCCAACGGATGTGATGTGACACGTTGAGGCAATCATCCAATAAGCTCACATTCTTTGACCTGCTTTTCAACAAATTCAGCATATCAATCCTTAATTGCCTCTACAAATTTCCAACCATACAAATCATTAAAAGGGTTTTACATGCATACCACGCAATTCTATGTATCTGCCCATCCAATGTATAATTTGACACTTATAATATAAGTAAATCTATGTATTGAAAATAAAATATGTTTGACTTCTAAAATTTTCATTATGATGATATTTTTGATGTGATTTAAAAAAATCTAGTTTTATTAATATAAATATGTAAGACATAGGTGTAAATACATGAGAATTGTGTGGTATGCGTGCAAATGACGTAATTATACATTAGGCCCATGAAAATGAAAAAATTTTCCTAAAAATTTTCTATTCGGACTCCGGACATAGCTCTACGTGCGGACTCCTAGTAATATACCGTCATGTTTGTTATATATCAAACCACATAAAAAAATATTAAACTAGAACTATGAAGTTTATTGGAGTAGAACTGCTGACTCCAATAACCCTCGTAATAACCTTGAAATAATCTTTGCATTGTTATCTCTGGATTATTTCGAGGTTATTTATTCGTTTCTCTTGAAATAACCTTCACGGTGTTATTTGTAGGTTATTGAAGTGAAATATATGAATATCTCTTCAATAATCCCGAAATAACATTGACAATGTTATTTCAAGATTATCAAAGTGGAATATATGAATTTCTC
This sequence comes from Phalaenopsis hybrid cultivar, assembly GCA_002079205.1. Lineage (NCBI taxonomy): Eukaryota > Viridiplantae > Streptophyta > Magnoliopsida > Asparagales > Orchidaceae > Phalaenopsis > Phalaenopsis hybrid cultivar. The sequence goes on from JXCR01099032.1 coordinate 137,651, forward strand.
TTCAATATCCCAGAAATAACCTCAAAATAACTTTTGATGTTCCACTTCAACAAACTTGAAATAACATCTGCGATGTAGCATACATGGCGACATATTATTAAAGTCCGCACGTAGAGCTGCGTCTGGTTTTCAGACGAAATTTTTTTCGCATGAAAATGGACCAATCAACCTACGCCTTAGAAAGTAAAAAAAGAAAAATGCAGAAAATTAACAAGCAAACATTTGTAAAAATAATTTAGAGACAAGTTTTTAACACACAAGAATTGGCAGCAAGCCTCTCCTGCTACCTCCAACTAACAAAACTAAATTAGCAAATTAGGCTGTTCCAAGTTGCAAGCCTCTTTAACAGAAAACGAACACCTCAAGCCACACAATCAAACTACAGCTGACAGAATTCTGACAATCATCTCAAGAGATCATCTAAACTTGTAAGTTTTGGACAAATATTCAAACAAAGTTCCAAAAATTGTAAATCTACAAACAGAAGAAATAAAAATAAAAATGAAAATAATAACTAGAACACTTTGTCATTAAAGCTGGGGAGAACGGAATAGAAGATTAAGTGTAGGAGATTACTATTCCTTGGATGATTTGTTGATGAGGGACTTATGGATATGGGGAATCACACCTCCACCTGCTATGGTACCTTTGATCAATGTATCAAGCTCTTCATCGCCACGAATAGCAAGCTGCAAATGCCTTGGTGTGATGCGCTTCACCTTCAGATCCTTGCTCGCATTGCCGGCAAGCTCAAGCACTTCAGCAGTAAGGTATTCCAAAATCGCAGCACAGTACACTGCGGCAGTGGCTCCTACTCTTCCGCTTGCAGCAATGCGTGACTTAAGCAAACGGTGAACACGACCAACAGGGAACTGAAATCAGGCAGGAAATAAATCCTTGTTTTTAAACAAATTTCAAACCTATGAGAGTAATTTTAAGATGCTGTTTTGTTCTGTCATTTTTTTTTTGAAGTGCTAACTGTAATTTCGTGTGATAGATTCAAATATAAAAAGTTGAGCTTCCAACAGACTTTTCAATGTTAAACTCCAAAGGACTGAAGAAAAAAATCATACTGTGCTTTCCCAACTAAAAGGTGAAGCATGATTATCTGCAAATAAATTTTTAACCGAGAGAATTGGATGAAATCAACTAGAAGCGAAGTTCGATGCAAAAGGAATTTAGATTTTAGGCTGCAGATAAACACCAAATTCCGGGTATGCTTGAGCGGATCAGAGTTCATGACTATATGATGCAGATATAAAATGTAGGACCCAGAGATATTTAGTCCAAATTATACTACTATAATTTCCTCAATTCCTAGAATCAATGGTCTCTAATTAGTCCTGAGTTGCTTGAATATATTACTAGAACATGGAGAAGTAAAATTAGGAGCTTCAATAATGTGAATTGAACAAAAAAGGAATAGAGCAAAATATAGGAAACAGAGCTCCTAGATATTGGGGTTCATGTTGCCTACATAACTCTTTAATGATTTAAACGCATGAAAAAGGTACATTCCACTTGTAAAAAATATTAATGGTGTTATTTTTTATGTGATATTAAAGATTTGAGTGTGATGTGAGTAAATATTAAAGTTTAGGTGTGAGATATGTAAATAAATAAGAATTGTACGCTATGTATGTAAATACCCCTTCATTTTTTTTTTCTTTTTTGTCTTCCTTTTCTTCTTATTTTCCTTAAACTTCCTGAAGGTGACTAACATTCCCAGTCATTCCCAGCAATCCTGAGACGTTAGAAAATCACCATTGGAAAATAAAAGAAAAGAAACCACTAGCAATCTGAGACAAGAATCAATGGGGTCAAGTCATAACCCATTCGTTTCTTGAGCAAGCAGTTCTCTACATCAGATTCTTTGTAGTTTCATTATTACTTCCTTCCAAATTTCTAAACATTGGCTATCAAATTTCACATTGCACAGTTCACAATGTAGCTGGAAGAAATCCAACAAAACTGAACTAATTTCCAGATGGGTTGCTCTTGGCCAATAAGGTCAATAAATAGCGCTTGAGAGCTTTCCCATATGGCTGAACATATCAAAGCAGCCTTCAGAAAAGCTAATGAATTAAAACCATCCGGCACAGGCCTGAATTGCTAACCAAATTTAAACTCTTATGGGTTATAAGTTCCTTTCCTGATAAATCAGTTTGCTTTAAAATTTAATGAGTTCAGAAATCCAATGGGCAACCGTGCATAAAGGTGTCATTTTCTAGAATTAAAGCATGTCAGCTGAAAAACAAAAAGGTAGGAAACAATCATATACAGATGCAGAAGCTGACATTTCTTGTCAGAAAGTTACGGTTAGCTTATTGCATAACAAAAAATGGTTGAAATAATTCACACTAACAATGACAAAATTTATCTATTGGCCAGCTTGCACATAACCCAAAAAAGCAACTTAATCTTGGTAAAATACCATGAAGCAGATCACCGGTCTGTCAGCAAAATAAATAAAAACTAATTAATTTGTGTCAAATTATATGGAGCACAACCATCGATAAACTTTCCACTTTCTGTACTAATTGTCAAAGATACAATGCTTTCCAATAACTGCTACACAACTAGCTCTAACTTTTCCGTTTACTATACAAATTTTCAAAGATACGTTACTTTTCACGAACCCACCCTTACACATATTCAATTGCGTGAACAATAAACAAGCACACGGAGCAGCTAATACATTTATGAAATATTAGTTGGAACGTTACTTCATAAACAACAACAAAATTACCAAATGACTTTAATTTATTAAAATTTCATAATTTATAGTATTCTTCCCTATTGAACTTGCCTTGCACACTGCTGTATTTTTTCCCTATCGAAGCCACACAATCCAATCTGCCTTCAAAAAATTCAACCCTCCAAAGCTCTCACCACAAATAAATAAAAAGATTAAATCAAGAAAGTTGTCCTAGGAAGCGTTGGTTAATTTTCGGAGCGCACAGATTTCTAGTAACTCCGTTAGGAAAGATTTCTCTTTTCATCTTTGGCTAGTCATGGTTGTAATATAATAGCAGCACGACTATAATCAAATTAAAATTTAAAGTCCTAATAGAATATTCAATGTCTATATAATTTTGTTATTCTGTCTCTACATCTTTGAAAGTGTGGTGCATAATATTAAATTACTGATTAACTTATCCCCCTCTTTCATTTATGCAGGATGGATCTTCAAAACACTGTTTTCACTGTTCAACTTGGGTCCTAACATACACCTAGCTAATGTTGTTATCACCACTGGGAACACCAACGCGACTATTCTTCTTGGTAGCCTAGAATTCCCTATCGAAGCCCCTGCGGTTGTCGTCCCTGTTCGCGACATGCCTCTACGAGGTCATCCTGCGATGTCTTGTTTTGCTATTGCACCTGCACATCATGCTCACCAACCCGTGCAAGGCCCAAGATCTGCTGAAGCTAATATTATTGAAGTTCCCGAAGAGTGGTCTTCGGTATTTGAAAGACACATTTTTTTTCTGAAGCANACAGCAAGACTATATTCAAATTAAAATTTAAAGTCCTAATAGAATATTCAATGTCTATATAATTATGTTATTCTGACTCTGCATCTTTGAAAGTGTGGTGCATAATATTAAATTACTGATTAACTTATCCCCTTCTTTCATTTATGCAGGATGAATCTTCAAAACACTATTTTTACTGTTCAACTTGGGTCCTAACATATGCCTAGCTAATGTTGTTATCACCACTAGGAACACCAACGCGACTATTCTTCTTGGTAGCCTAGAATTCCCTATCAAAGCCCCTGCGGCTGTCGTCCCTGTTCGCGACATGCCTCTACGAGGTCATCCTGCGATGTCTTGTTTTGCTATTGCACCTGTACATCGTGCTCACCAACCCGTGCAAGGCGCAAGACCTGTTGAAGCTAATATTATTGAAGTTCCCGAAGAGTGGTCTTCGGTATTTGAAAGACACATTTTTTNCTTTTGCTATTGCACCTGTACATCGTGCTCACCAACCTGTGCAAGGCCCAAGACCTGTTGAAGCTAATATTATTGAAGTTCCCGAAGAGTGGTCTTCGGTATTTGAAAGACACATTTTTTTCTGAAGCACCAGCTATGAATAGAATTGTGGACAAAAGATTTCACGGATGTCTGCTCGTCAGTCTGCTTAAATACCTGACGAACCTCTCGTGTCGGGCACACATGATGTTGAAGCTTCATCATCTGGAGAAAAGCTAACTCGAAAACAGGATAAGAAAAAACGTTGAGTTGCGAGCTCAGCATATGTTGCCTGAGCAGCCCAAATAAATTTGAAGATTTGAAGTGGGTGAAACAGAACAGCTCTACTGGAAATATTAAATAGTCATTTCTGAAATTAGCAACACAAGCCTCTATATGAAGAAAAAAAGAAACTCAAGATCTTATTTGTTTGAGTACACAAAATTCCAAACGTAGCTAAGAATAATGGTCTAATGAAAAATAAGTATGGAAGACTCAGTATAACTAGGGCGGATCAAGATTCGACTAAAATACTTTGTCAATAGTCATCCAAGATCATCTCAGGCATGTTTCACTCGGTGAGCATCGAGATGTGACACACAAACAAAGTGTCCAGGAATCTAGCGTTGAAAGATCTTGGCGAAAAGATAAACAATTATGGAGGCCAAGGCCCCATGATAAAAAAAAAATTTCCGAAAAAAGCACGACATCTGGTGTGCATTCTCATAGATCTGTTGTCAATCAAGAATGGGTTGTTAAAAAGAAACCGCGGATTGATGAATATCATGGTGGTCGACACATTGGAGAATTTTCCAATAGGTCCCATCGTTAATCAAAACTCCTAAGGAGGAAAGCCATCTCCATCAAAACTCTCTAATTAAGGGATTATCTCTCCTGCAATTTGAGCCTGATATTCATTGGAAGCTTCGCTTGGAGATTAGAGTGCAAGAAGAAGACAAAAATGAAGATATAATGGAGGTCGAAGTAGTCTATATGGCAAACCTTACTATAAACCAACCTGGCACCAGATATTATCGACAACGACGTCATACTACTGTTCCCAAGAAGCCCCAAGAAAAGCCATGGGGGGAATAAGCAAAGTCCCTCTTCAGGCGATGAAGAAGAAGCGAGAACTGAAGAAAAAAAAAAGAAGATAGAAGAGGCAATACTCGCTAGTACTACCGCATTGGCTATACAACAAAAACAAATGCGACATCAAATAAGAGACAAGGACAACGAAATATATCAACTCAACATTAAAATGAATGAAATGATGACACATAAGGCTGTCATGACAGAGTTGATGCAAAGAAATACTACAGCGGTCCCTACTCCTACCCTACCAAATAAACACAACTTGCTATCAATCCAGTGCCACAAACTTTGGGTGTGCAAAGTATCCCCAGAAAGAGAAATGGAATGAATAGAAGAGGCAATACTCACAGTACTACCGCATTGGCTATACAACAAAAACAAATGCGACATCAATTAAGAGACATAGACAACGAAATATCTCAACTCAACATTAAAATGAATGAAATGATGACACATATGGTTGTCATGACGGAGTTGATGCAAAGAAATACTACGGCGGTCCCTACTCCTACCCTACCAAATAACCATCAACTTGTTATCAATCCAGTGCCACAAACTTTGGGTGCGCAAAGTATTCCCAGAGAGAAATAGGATGAACCAGGTGGCTTATCAGCCAACACAAAATATTGTTAGTACGTTCAAGCCCATGATAGCGAAGCTGCTCGAGACATCAATTAATGAAAATATCAAGTTTGTTATAGTCACAGAACAGGCTAAGAAGCTAGTGAGTAAAGGCCGCCCATATCTAACTGAGTATGATGAAGTCCCTTATCTAAAGGGATATTCAATACCAAAATTCAATAACGTTAATGGCAATGGCAATGGAAAATGGCCATGGAAAATGGCAATGACAAACAAAATTTTGGCGCAGTTCAAAGCATCACGTGGCAATACCGGGAGCGCAGATGCATGTTATTCAGCCAATTCATTAGTAGTTTGACGGGAACTACTTTTGAATGGTATGCAGAATTGCTAAATGTTTTAATAAAAACATTCGTAGAGCTTGAAACAATGTTAATCAAGAGATTTGCCAGCACAACAGAGAAAAGAAATATTGCTGGTCCGCTCTGGAGAAAAGAAAGTTGAGTTGATGAGGAAATATATCACTCGTTGGCGTAATATGAGTATGAAATGCAAACAATTAGAAGAAGATAATGCAATTCAATTCTTCATGGGTAATATCGATGATAAGATAGTATCATATTTATGCATAGCTTCTATTTCTACTTTCCAAGAACTATTGAACAAGGTTGCCAAATTTAAAATGTTGAATTTCATAAAGTCTGATGGTCATTTCGATAAAGTCGAAAGAAATAGAGTTGCAGGCTCCGGAAGTTAAGCATATATCACCACTTTAGACTCTGACAAAAGAATGCAGCTCACTTATGAGAAAGAAAGAAAAAAACAGTCAACAACTCTAATCCTCAGCATAAGTTAGTTTTGGAGGAAATGATAAGCCAAAATCCTTCAATTGGGAGGAGACATCCAAACCAAAGGAAAAAGGGTGAAGAGAGAGTCCTTCTTTGAAAGAAAATATGAATAAAGAATATTCATTCAAAAGAGAAAGTATGGCAAAGTTATTTCGTCAAGCTCTCAAAGTTGGTCTTGAATTGCCAGAATGCAAAAGAACTAAAGAATCAAGTCAAACCAGCAATTAAAATTACTGCCCAGATCACCGGTTAGTTAATCACCCTATCGAAATTTGTTGTCTTTGAAGATTGGATTAAGCAAAAAATATAAAAATGAGGAGTTTACATTGTCCGAAAATGTCCTAATTCGCCCAAGAAGAGATTCAATAAAGATGATTACGTTCTCTTTCGTGTCATCAATTAAAGAAAGTATAAAAGTGGAGTCTTATCAAGATGAGGGATGAGAGACTGTCCCAAAGAAAACTGTGAAGAAGTTAAAGCAGTTAAAATAATCCCTAGTGTGAAGTGGAAATCTACTATAGAACCAAAGCTCGAGTTAAGAAGAAGACCTATGGTGGGCGCATCATGCTCTTCATCAACCTAAAACAGTCTAACCACGCTAGCTCATCTAGACATAAGGTTAAGTCTATGCAAGGTTCATCAAAGAATCAAAGAAAACAACCGAAGGGAAGAAAACCAAAAAGATGACTACGACGAAGAAAATTATTAAAAATTTGGAGGAATATCATCAACCGGCAAGAAAGTCTGTCAGGCTTGCGGAGTTCATGCAAAGACTCCAAATTATTGATTCAAAGGAAGAAGAAAAAGTTCATGTGAAAACTTTACGGCTCATATCAATGATATCAACATTTTCGAAACTGCATCTCAAACCTCTATGATGTCTAAGTCTTGTCTGGTGGCTATTCAATCAAATGATAGCTTAGAAGATTTGTTTTTTTCACGAAGAAAATGAGCCCGAGTCAACAATTGGGGGAAGGAAGCTATAAGAAAGTTCTGACTCAGATGAGGTCGTTGAAGTTCGCTTCAAAAATGGTAGGGTACCATCATTGTCACCAACAAGAGGCCAATCAAATAAAGATAAAGAAAAAGATATTATGGTCAATGAAAATATTCTTCTTAAAGACCTGAAGAAAAAATCACATTCGAGTAGGTCCTTTGACTAAAATATTTTGTCGCATGTGAAAAAGATCCCTACACGACTTAATGTGCACAAGGCTCTCATGATGTCAAAAGAACTCTGAGAAACGTTGTTTCAAGCCCTCAAAGAGCCATAAAAATATGAATCATATTTTGCTCAAAGGAGTATGACAGAGGTCTTGCAAGCTCAAGACACTCCAATGATCACATTTTCTAAAGAGAACCTTTTGCTTAGGGCATCAGAGCACAATCATCCATTGTATATTTTAGCAGAGTGTGATCGTATGAGATTAGATAGGATCCTAATTGATCTAGGCTCCGATGCTACGGTGGTTGTACATAGACGTCAACAATTTGGGATATGAAAAAGTAATGATTTATGGTTTTAATGAAAAATATCAGAAGACCTTAACTGCCTTAGTTCTGCCACTCAAATTGGAGCAACTATATACAAAGGTTGTTTCATATAATTGATTGTGATGCTTCATTTAAAGCTCTTATTGGTCGGTCAGAGATTCATGAAAACGAGATCGCCCCATCTACCATTCATCAGTGTATAAAATATCTAAAAAATGGAGAAGAAATTATAGTAGCTAGTAACATTCAACCATTTTCTAAGCATGAAGCTACAATACATGATGATGCAAAGTATTTTATGTAAAATGAGTCAAAGTCTTCACAATCTCCTAAAAGTACGGAGTCAACCTCCAAGGCTGCAAAGCAACTTAAAGTAGAAAAAAAAAAGTGAAATACAGAAGACAACATCGAAGTCTTCCAAAATAAAGTATCGACGTCTTCCAAAATAAAGTATCTTTTCCCTAAGTTGAACAGGGTTATTCCCCACTTAGGGAGTGATACAAAAGAGGAAAGATGATATTCCCATCCAATTTGATGAAGTATGTAAGCCTTCAACAAAATTGAATGACTATTTTGATAATCTCGATGAAAACTATGAGAATGAGTCAACTTATGAGAGCAAAGCTCAATGGGTTTCCTCAATGAGAATGACCAAGTTTTCAATATCAGATAACTCACTCACACTGATGTCAGTCCCTCGTTATTTCAAGGAAGTCACTCCTCGTGAAGTGCATGTCACTGGGGAATTAAAGACATTTTATGTACCTCTATTGTCTCGAAGTAATGCACCGGGGACTTAATTTTATAAGTTTGAGGAGTATCAATGTCAAGAGCTTGATTGGCTCGTACAGTGCCTTGAGCCTGAATAAATGATTCCTACCAGAATGCCTAAGTACCATCCTACCAGAATACCTAAGAGCTATCCTACCAAAATCCGAGGAATGATGCAAAAGCTAGGTGTTCAAGTTGGAATCACTAAACAACAAGCTAAATATTTCATAAAGATTTGGAATACAAGAAACCCACGAGCATCAAGTGATGATAATAGATGCACAACTGAAGGTCTTGGATTTATTCAGCAGAAAGATTCTAAAATGGCAATCTACTATGTAATAACAGAAAATGAGATCCATAGCAAAGATGACGATGAAGAAAATTCATATGGAATTAACTCTACAAATGATCAAGATGTGATGTCAAGCTTGCCCAGAAGAAATGAAAGATGGAGGGCAAACAGTTACCATGAATGAAATGAATGAAACTAACCTAAAAACTAAGGATGACCCTCAACCAACCTTCATCAGTGCACTTCTGCATGAAGATAAAATAGAAGAGATAAAAACATTACTCTGTGACTTTAGGGACTGCTTCAGCTGGTCATATGTTGAAATGCCCAGCTTATCCCCTGACATAGTAATTCACAAGCTAGCTATCAATCCAGATGCAAAACCTATTAAAGAAGCTCCACGGAGGATGAAACTTGAAATTGAAGAGCAGGTGATTGTTGAAACAAAGAAGCTCATTGAAGTAGGTTTTATACGAGAAGAGAAGTATGCTGATTGGATAGTCAATATTATGCCTGTGAAAAAGAAGAATAACCAAATTCATGTGAATATTGAATTTCAAGATTTCATTAAGGCGCGTCCAAAAGATGATTTTCCGCTCCCTGCGACAGAAGTGCTCGTGGACAATACTTCAAATTATGATATGTACTCCTTTCAAAATAGAGCATCCGAATATAATCAGATCAAAATGGCACTGGAAAATATAAAGTATACATCATTCAAAATGTCGATTGGAATGTATTGTTATACGTTCATGTCATTTGGTTTAAAGAATGCAGGAGCAACATAGCAAAGAGTTATGGCACATATATTTGATGGCTTGATCCATTAGAAGGTGGAGTCCTATGTTGATGTATAGTCATCAAAAGTAAAGATTGTCACGATCATTTGAAGCATTTGAGGATCGTCTTTGAAAGGATCAAAAAATTTGATCTCAAAATGAATCCTCTTAAATGTGCATTTGGAGTTATCCTGAGGAAAACTTCTTGGCTATATTGTACGGCATACAAGAATTGAGATTGATCCCAATAAATTAAAGGATATTGTTGAGATGCCTCCTTCGAAAAGTTTTCGCCAACTTTGCTCTTCACAAGGACAACTCGTGTTCATTCAACGTTTTATATCCAACCTTCCTAACCGATGTCAGTCGCTCTCAATGTTGATGAAGAAGAATGCTCTGTTTAAATGGGATGATAAAGGCTTTTGATAGTATTAAGAAATACATCTCAAGTCCACCCATTCTCTTGGAACTAATTTAAGGGAAGCCTCTCATTTTATACACAACAGCATTAGAAGAGTCTCTTGGAGCCCAGCTGGTTCAACACAATGATAAAGGCAAGAGGAATGCTATTTAATAAATCAGCCTAAGGCTCATAGGAGCTGAAATAAGTTATTCTTCAATTGACAAACATTGACTGACGTTGATTTTCTCTGCTCAAAAGCTTCGCCATTACATGTCTCACAGAATCAATCTCATCTCAAGCATTGATCCACTGAAGTTCTTGATGACAAGACCAGCATTGACAAACATTGACTGGCGTTGATTTTCTCTACTCAAAAGCTTCGCCATTACATGTCTCACAGAATCACTCTCATCTCAAGCATCGATCCACTCAAGTTCTTGATAACAAGACCAGCATTGACAGGTTGCATGTGGGCAATCCTGCTGTTGCAATTCGATATCACATATGTTTCCTGAGAAAGCGGTGAAATGATAAGTTTTGGCAGACTTTCTTGTTGCTCATCCTATTCCTGTTGATTCTCCACTCAACAATGATTTACCCGACGAACAGGTTTTGATCATTCAAGAGAAGCAGAGGTTATAAATTTAGGAATTATACTTTGATGGAGCCTCATCCATCAAACCTGCCCAATCTCCAGATCTTTCAAAAGCACGAGCCGGTATTGGTATCTAATCATTGCGATACCAGGAGGCACAATGAGGTATTCGTAAAGATTAACTTGGCCTAGTACTAATAATGAAACTGAGTATCAAGCTCTGATAGCTGGCCTCGAGATAGCTATTGCATTGAAAGTAAAAAATTTTCACATTTGTGGCGGCTTACAGATTTTTACAGATTTTCATAAATCAAGTGTTGGGGGCATTTATAGGATAAATAAGCTTGAATTGGCTTTTTACCATAAAAGAGCTACTCAGCTTATGAAACAAACCCCTCATATCACATTAACTCATGTGTCTCGAGCTCGAAACAGTAAAGCATACTATTTAGTTAAACTGGCTAAAGACATGGCTAACATGAATTTTGAGCCAGTATTGATCAACGTGCATACTCGAGAAGTCTTGGAATCGTCAAACTTATAACTCCCGCAAGAAGAGGGGCCATAAAGTTTAAGCAAGCAGGATGCAACTTCTGTTGTTCCTCACACTCCCTCCAAGATAGTTTCTCAAAATCAGCATGAGACAATCATGGCAGAGGAACGAGATGATTAGAGGCTGACCTTCATTGACTTTTAAAGAAGGAAAATTGTCTACACATAAATTGATACTCAGCAAATCAAAAAGAGAGCCCTGTGGTTTGCTTTCATCATGAAACTCTTTATCTTAAATCATTTTAACAAATATGGCTACGATGTCTAGAGCTTGATGAGGCCAATAAAGTTGTTGTTGAAGTGCATGAAGGATTTTGTGGAGCGCACCAGTCACATCCAAAAATGATCATGAGATCAAAAGCATGAGTTATTACTGTCCATCAATGGTGAAATATTGCATTGAGCATGCAAAGAGATGTCATGAATGCCCAATTCATGGGTGACATAATAAATCAGCCTCCTAATTCATTACACCCAACCATAGCATTTTTGGTCATTTGAATGTCGGCGTGCGGATGTGATTGGACTAATTGATCCACCATCATCCAGAGGACATCGCTTCATTCTAGCTGCAACTGATTAGTTCTCAAAATGAGCTGATGTTGTCCCGTTCAAAGAAGTTACAGTTGAGCAAGTGATGAATTTCTTCACTCACAATATTGTCTATAAATTTGGTGTGACAAGTCGTATTATTTCGGAAAATGGACGAGCTTTTAAAAGCACGAAGATCTAATTTTTCGATCGACACAAAATTGATTGACGAAATTCTTCAATATACAACCCAAGAGAAAATGGTTTAGCATAAGCTTTTAATAAGACACTGATTAAACTACTCAAGAAAATCCTCAATAAAAATAAACGAGAATGACATACTAAGATGATGGAAGCGTTGTGCTCTTATTGCACAGCTTAAAAACACCGACTAAAACTGATCCTTATGCATTTTTGTTTGGAGCTGAAATGTTATTGTCACTTGAAGTTGAATTGTCATCACTTCGAGTAGTTGTCCAGTATAATCTTACTCGAGAGCAAAATGCTCGCCTGAGAATAGAAGAATTAGATGCGCTAGATGAAATGAGTCTCCAAGCTCAACATAACCTGGAAATCTATAGAACAAAGATGTCTCAAGCCTTTGATCACAAAGTGTGTCCTCGGATGTTCCAGAGAGGGGAATCTGTCCTAATGATGCGAAGACCAATTATTCCTAAGTTGGCAATAAATTCATGTCTAATTGAGAGGGCTTGTTCGTTATTGAGAAAATGTATCAGGGATGAGCCTATCAGCTTATCAATTCGAATGGTCAACGACCAATGCCTCCAACCAATGATCGATATTTGAAAAAATATTATACGTAATAACCAAGTCAGAGAAGTTTTGCTTGAAATTTCATTTTAGAATGTTAAAGATTTGTTTCAATTTTATATGCATTCGAATTTTATTTGAAATTCTCTTGTAATACAAGAATGCATTTCAAAGTTATTAAAAATGTTTCGCTGCAAGAGTGGGGACATTTTTTTAGTTCATTTGAGTTGATATTGAGTTTAAATTCTTAAAATATGTTGCACTGTCAAAATCCCCTTGCAAGACGGGGGGCATTTTTAAAAATGTTATATAAAATATATTTAATTTTTACTTACTAGACAGGGGACTCATTGCATGAGTTGACATCTTATGCTAAGCCAANATTTCCCTGCAAGAATGGGGGCATTTTTTTAGTTCATTTGAGTTGATATTGAATTTAAATTCTCAAAATATGTTGCTCTGTCAAAATCCCCCCGCAAGACTGGGGGCATTTTTAAAAATGTTACATAAAATATATTTAATTTTTACTTACTAGACAGGGGACTCATTGCATGAGTTGACATCTTATGCTAAGCTAAGATACCAAAATATGATGTCAAAATTCTCAATTTTAAAGCATAAAATATTAGGGTCGACATCAAACACTAATATCGAGATCCTTAAATATTTGTTAAAATAATTATCATCGTGCAAAAGTAGAAACAAAATGAAATTTAAAGAGCAAAGTTTATTTTTATCAAAATCTTCAAAGTTCAACTAAAAAGACTTTGAGATTTGCAAATCTCGACGATTCAAGTTGAAATGATACAAGCTCTATCACAATTTATGTCCAAGACTCGAGAGGGTCAAAAAGATCGAACTCAACAAGCTCAAATATGATCGAGTCATCGACCGTTCGTTTCACTCAACAAGCCATAAAAACGGTCGCAGTGAATGAGCAAGTTTTTCCTACTCAACAAACCATAAAAACGACCGTAGTAAGAGAGGCCCTACCTTGTTAGTCTATAGGAATTGGCTAGTTCCCAAGCTCATCCAACTTGACAAGTGTAAATCTTCTAAATCCACAAGACTTTTTCGACAAGTTAATAGATAAAGAAAAATCCCTAAGACTGCAAAATGAAGCTTCTTAATATGAAGAAGCACGGGTTCGTTATAGTCCAAGTCTAGGACTCAAACGGGTCAAGAAGTTCAAACTCAACAAGCCCAAATATGGTCGAGCCGCTGACAACCTTCTTCACTCAAAAAGCCATAAAAATGGTCGCAGTGAAGAAGCCCCCAATTGTTAGTCTGATGGCAAAACTATAAAATCCCAAACCCATTCAACTTGAGAAAACCAAGTGAACTAGATTATGATTTTTTTCTCGATTAATCAAAAGTCAAAGAAAAATCAAAAGAAAAGAATACCGTTAAAAAACTGTTCAAAGGAGCTTCAATAAAGAAGTAAAATAGAATAAAGATGAAAAAAATATCCACTAAAAAAATAATAAAGACATATAGAAGATGAACTGTAACAAACTACAGTCCATATATAAAAAAAGGCGGAACTGCAGAGCTCGAAACTGTGCCATGATCTCAGTAAAAGCCTCATACTCTGTCTCAGCAACCTACAACCCTCCACTACTTGAATCAAGGCTAACTCAGCAGCTAACAAGACATAGTGATAAGTCTGAAATCGGCAATGCTCCCTCTTAACTACTGTGTATGTCTAGTGTGCTCCACCTCAACACCGGTTTTGCACGATATGTTGTCTCTGATCTCTCCAAGAAGACGGCATATACAGTCCCCAAGACTCTCAATCTTAGCTAGAGTACCAGAAGTGCATTGGCAGAACCTTTGTAGAGCTTCAAATCACCTCTCGATCTCATCATGCACGTCTTCTAAACCTTTCACGAAGGTTAGGTGAAGACCTTGGACTGAGTAATTGTGAGAGCTTTGAATCTGGGAACCAAAAACTCTACCTCCCCACATACCACCTCCCAGTATGTGAGCTCTAGGCCTTCCAAACCAAAGTGCACTAAAAAGTCCAGCACTGCATTCGCATCCACAGTAAAACTCTCCAAAGACTAAGTAGATGCAAGATCTAATCCGGATATCAAGCTCCAGTGAAAGGCTAGTGTGTATGCATGCATATCTCGATGCCTAAAATCTATAAATGACTGACGTCGATATCGGATCTCAAACTCATAATCTGCTCCAATNGAAGCGTTGTGCTCTTATCGCACAGCTTATAAAACACGGACTAAAACTGATCCTTATGCATTGTTGTTTGGAGCTTAAATGTTATTGCCACTTGAAGTTGAATTGTCATCACTTCGAGTAGCTGTCCACTATAATCTTACTCGAGAGCAAAATGCTCGCCTGAGAATAGAAGAATTGGATGCGTTGGATGAAATGAGTCTCCAAGCTCAACAGAACCTGGAAATCTACAGAGCAAAGATGTCTCAAGCCTTTGATCACAAGGTGTGTCCTCGAATGTTCCAGAGAGGGGAATCTGTCCTAATGATGCGAAGACCAATTATTCCTAAGTTGACAGTAAATTCATGTCTAATTCAGAGGGCTTGTTCGTTATTGAGAAAATGTATCAGGGATGAGCCTATCAACATATCAATTCGAATGGTCAACGACCAATGCCTCCAATCAATGATCGATATTTGAAAAAATATTATAAGTAATAACCAAGTCAGAGATGTTTTGCTTGAAATTTCATTTTAAAATGTTAAAGATTTGTTTCAATTTTATATGCATTCAAATTTTATTTGAAATTCTCTTGTAATACAAGAATGCATTTCAAAGTTATTAAAAATGTTTTCCTGCAAGAATGGGGGCATTTTTTTAGTTAATTTGAGTTGATATTGAGTTTAAATTCTCAAAATATGTTGCACTGTCAAAATCCCCCCGCAAGACTGGGGCATTTTTAAAAATGTTATATAAAATATATTTAATTTTTACTTACTAAACAGGGGACTCATTGCATGAGTTGACATCTTATGTCAAGCCGAGATACCCAAATATGATGTCAAAATTCTCAATTTTAAAGCATAAAATATTAGGGTCGACATCAAGCACTAATATCGAGATCCTTAAATATTTGTTGAAACAATTATCATCGGGCAAAAGTAGATACAAAATGAAATTTAAAGAGCAAAGTTTATTTTTATCACAATTTTCAAATTTCAACTAAAAAGACTTTGAGATTTGCAAGTCTCGACGATTCAAGTTGAAATGATACAAGCTCAATCACAATTTATGTCTAAGACTCGAGAGGGTCAAAAAGATCGAACTCAACAAGCTCAAATATGATCGAATTGTCGACCGTTCGTTTCACTCAACAAGCCATAAAAACGGTCGCAGTGAATGAGCAAGTTTTTCCTACTCAACAAACCA
>JXCR01099032.1:157631-168385 GCA_002079205.1 Phalaenopsis hybrid cultivar
CCACCCCCACCCCCACCCCCACCCCCCAATATAAAGGGAGGAGTTAATGTAAAACAAAGGTTCCATCGGACAGTAGCCATACAATTCAATACAATCCATCCCCCAACTCTCCTTCTCTAGCCCTTTCCTCCTTTTTGGCTAGCTCTACCGATGAGAAGTAAGTCCACGGACATAACAGGATTCAACACAAAGAAGTGGTAAAATAAGNAGCGAAAAGATAAACAATTATGGAGACCAAAGCCCCATGATAAAAAAAAAAATTTCGGAAAAAGCACGACATCTGGTGTGCATTCCCATAGATCCGTTGTCAATCAAGAATGGGTTGTTAAAAAGAAACCGCGGATTGATGAATATTATGGTGGTCGACACATTGGAGAATTTTCCCATAGGTCCCATCGTTAATCAAAACTCCTAAGGAGGAAAGCCATCTCCATCAAAGCTCTCTAATTGAGGGATTATCTCTCCTGCAATTTGAGCCTGATATTCATTGGAAGCTTCACTCGGAGATTAGAGTGCAAGAAGAAGACGACAAAAATGAAGATACAATGGAGGTCGAAGTAGTCTATATGGCAAACCTTACTATAAACCAACCTGGCACCAGATATTGTCGACAACGATGTCATACTACTATTCCCAAAAAGCCCCAAGAAAAGCGATGGGGGGAATAAGCAAAGTCCCTCTTCAGGCGATGAAGAAGAAGCAAGAACTCAAGAAAAAAAAAAAGAGGATAGAAGAGGCAATACTCACTAGTACTACCGCATTGACTATACAACAAAAACAAATGTGACATCAAATAAGAGACAAGAACAACGAAATATCTCAACTCAACATTAAAATGAATGAAATGATGACACATAAGGCTGTCATGAAGGAGTTGATGCAAAGAAATACTACAGCGGTCCCTACTCCTACCCTACCAAATAACCACAACTTGCTATCAATCCAGTGCCACAAACTTTGGGTGTGCAAAGTATCCCCAGAAAGAGAAATGGAATGAATAGAAGAGGCA
Organism: Phalaenopsis hybrid cultivar; assembly: GCA_002079205.1. Taxonomy (NCBI): domain Eukaryota; kingdom Viridiplantae; phylum Streptophyta; class Magnoliopsida; order Asparagales; family Orchidaceae; genus Phalaenopsis; species Phalaenopsis hybrid cultivar. The sequence goes on from JXCR01099032.1 coordinate 158,641, forward strand.
ATACTCACTAGTACTACCACATTGGCTGTACAACAAAAACAAATGTGACATCAATTAAGAGACATAGACAACGAAATATCTCAACTCAACATTAATATGAATGAACTGATGACACATATGGCTGTCAAGACGGAGTTGATGCAAAGAAATACTACGGCGGTCCCTAATCCTACCCTACCAAATAACCATCAACTTGTTATCAATCCAGTGCCACAAACTTTGGGCGAGCAAAGTATCCCCAGAGAGAGAAATAGGATGAACCAGGTGGCTTATCAGCCTACACAAAATATTGTTAGTACGTTCAAGCTCATGATAGCGAAGCTGCTCGAGAAATCAATTAATGAAAATATCAAGTTTGTTATAGTCACAGAACAGGCTAAGAAGCTAGTGAGTAAAGGCCGCCCTTATCTAGCTGAGTATGATGAAGTCCCTTATCTAAAGGGATATTCAATACCAAAATTCAATATCGTTAATGGCAATGGCAATGGAAAATGGCCATGGAAAATGGCAATGGCAAACAACATTTGGCGCAGTTCAAATCATCACGTGGCAATACCGAGGGCGCAGATGCATGTTATTCAGCCAATTCATTAGTAGTTTGACGGGAACTACTTTTGAATGGTATGCAGAATTGCTAAATATTTTAATAAAAACGTTCGTAGAGCTTGAAACAATGTTAATCAAGAGATTTGCCAGCACAACAGAGAAAAGAACTATTGTTGGTCCGCTCTGGAGAAAAGGAAGAAAGTTGAGTCGATGAGGAAATATATCACTCGTTGGCGTAATATGAGTATGAAATGCAAACAATTAGAAGAAGATAATGCAATTCAATTCTTCATGGGTAATATCGATGATAAGATAGTATCATATTTATGCATAGCTTCTATTTCTACTTTCCAAGGACTATTGAACAAGGTTGCCAAATTTAAAATGTTGAATTTCATAAAGACTGATGGTCATTTCGATAAAGTCGAAAGAAATAGAGTTGCAGGCTCCGGAGGAAGTGAAGCATATATCACCTCTTTAGACTCTGACAAAAGAATGCAGCCCACTTATGAGAAAGAAAGAAAAAAACAGTCAACAACTCTAATCCTCAGCATAAGTTAGTTTTGGAGGAAATGATAAGCCAAAATCCTTCAATTGGGGGGGAGACATCCAAACCAAAGGAAAAAGGGTGAAGAGAGAGTACTTCTCTGAAAGAAAATATGAATAAAGAATATTCATTCAAAAGAGAAAGTATGGCAAAGTTATTTCGTCAAGCTCTCAAAGTTGGTCTTGAATTGTCAGAATGCAAAAGAACTGAAGAATCAAGTCAAACCAGCAATTAGAATTACTGCCCAGATCACCGGTTAGTTAATCACCCTATCGAAATTTGTTCTTTAAAGATTGGATTAAGAAAAAAATATAAAAATGAGTTTACATTGTTCGAAAATGTCCTAATTCGCCCAAGAAGAGAGTCAATAAAGATGATTACGTTCTCTTCCGTGTCATCAATTAAAGAAAGTATAAAAGTGGAGTCATATCAGGATGAGGGATGAGAGACTGTCCCAAAGAAAACTGTGACGAAGTTAAAGCAGTTAAAATAGTCCCTAGTGTGAAGTGGAAATCTACTATAGAACCAAAGCTCGAGGTAAGAAGAAGACCTATGGTGGGCACATCATGCTCTTCATCAACCCAAAACAGTCTAACCACGCTAGCTCATCTAGACATAAGGTTAAGTCTACGCAAGGTTCATCAAAGAATCAAAGAAAACAACCGAAAAAACCAAAAAGATGACTACGACGAAGAAAATTATTAAAAATTTGGAGGAATATCATCAACCGGCAAGAAAGTCTGTCAGGCTTGCGGAGTTCATGCAAAGACTCCAAATTATTGATTCAAAGGAAGAAGAAAAAGTTCATGTGAAAACTTTACGGCTCATATCAATGATATCAACATTTCCGAAATTGCGTCTCAAACCTCTATGATGTCTTAGTCATGTCTGGTGGTTATTCAATCAAATGATAGCTTAGAAGATTTGTTTTACCCCCGAAGAAAATGAGCCCGAGTCAACAATTGGGGGAAGGAAGCTATAAGAAAGTTCTGACTCAGATGAGGCCGTTGAAGTTCGCTTCAAAAATGGTAGGGTACCATCATTGTCACCAACAAGAAGCCAATCAAATAAAGATAAAGAAAAAGATATTATGGTCAATGAAAATATTCTTCTTAAAGACCTGAAGAAAAAATCACATTCGAGTAGGTCCTTTGACTAAAATATTTTGTCGCATGTGAAAAAGATCCCTACACGACTTAATGTGCACAAGGCTCTCATGATGTCAAAAGAACTCCGAGAAACGTTGTTTCAAGCCCTCAAAGAGCCATAAAAATATGAATCATATTTTGCTCAAAGGTGTATGACAGAGGTCTTGCAAGCTCAAGACACTCCAATGATCACATTTTCTAAAGAGAACCTTTTGCTTAGGGCATCAGAGCACAATCATCCATTGTATATTTTAGCAGAGTGTGATCGTATGAGATTAGATAGGATCCTAATTGATCTAGGCTCCAATGTAAATTTGATGAGTTTAAAAGTACTACAGTGGTTGTACATAGACGTCAACAATTTGGGATATGAAAAATTGATGATTTATGGTTTTAATGAAAAATGCCAGAAGACCTTAACTGCCTTAGTTCTGCCACTCAAATTGGGGCAACTATATACAAAGGTTGTTTCATATAATTGATTGTGATGCTTCATTTAAAGCTCTTATTGGTCGGTCAGAGATTCATGAAAATGAGATCGCCCCATCTACCATTCATCAGTGTGTAAAATATATAAAAGATGGAGAAGAAATTATAGTAGCTGGTAACATTCGACCATTTTCTAATCATGAAGCTACAATACATGATGATGCAAAGTATTTTATGTAAAATGAGTCAAAGTCTTCACAATCTCCTAAAAGTACGGAGTCAACCTCCAAGGCTGCAAAGCAACTTAAAGTAGAAGAAAAAAAAAATAAAGTGAAATACAGAAGACAACATCGAAGTCTTCCAAAATAAAGTATCGACGTCTTCCAAAATAAAGTATCTTTTCCCTAAGTTGAACAGGGTTATTCCCCACTTATACAAAAGAGGAAAGATGATACTCCCATCCAATTTGATGAAGTATGTAAGCCTTCAACAAAATTGAATGACTATTTTGATAATCTCGATAAAAACTATGAGAATGAGTCAACTTATGAGAGCAAAGCTCAATGGGTTTCTTCAATGAGAATGACCAAATTTTCAATATCAGATGACTTACTCACACTGATGTCAGTCCCTCGTTATTTCAAGGAAGTCACTCCTCGTGAAGTGCATGTCACTGAGGAATTAAAGACATTTTATGTACCTCTATTGTCTGGAAGTAATGCACCGGGGACTTAATTTTATAAGTTTGAGTATCAATGTCAAGAGCTTGATTGCTCGTACAGTGCCTTGAGCCTGAATAAATGCTTCCTACCAGAATGCCTAAGTACCATCCTACCAGAATGCCTAAGTACCATCCTACCAGAATCCGAGGAATGATGCAAAAGCTAGGTGTTCAAGTTGGAATCACTAAACAACAAGCTAAATATTTCATAAAGATTTGGAATACAAGAAACCCACGAGCATCAAGTGATGATAATAGATGCACAACTGAAGGTCTTGGATTTATTCAGCAGAAAGATTCTAAAATGGCAATCTACTATGTAATAACAGAAAATGAGATCCATAGCAAAGATGAAGATGAAGAAAATTCATATGGAATCAACTCTACAAATGATCAAGATGTAGATGTCATGCTTGCCCAGAAGAAATTAAAGATGGAGGGCAAACAGTTACCATGAATGAATTGAATGAAACTAACCTGAAAACTAAGGATGACCCTCAACCAACCTTCATCAGTCCACTTCTGTATGAAGATAAAATAGAAGAGATAAAAACATTACTCTATGACTTCAGAGACTGTTTCAGCTGGTCATATGTTGAAATGCCCAGCTTATCCCCTGACATAGTAATTCACAAGCTAGCTATCAATCCAGATGCAAAACCTATTAAAGAAGCTCCACGGAGGATGAAACTTGAAATTGAAGAGCATGTGATTGTTGAAACAAAGAAGCTCATTGAAGTAGGTTTTATACGAGAAGAGAAGTATGTTGATTGGATAGTCAATATTATGCCAGTGAAAAAGAAGAATAACCAAATTCATGTCAATATTGAATTTCAAGATTTCAATAAGGCGCGTCCAAAAGATGATTTTCCGCTCCCTGTGACAGAAGTGCTCGATACTTCAAATTATGATATGTTCTCCTTTCAAAATGGAGCATCCGAATATAATCAGATCAAAATGGCACCAAAAAATATAAAGTATACTTCATTCAAAATGTCAATTGGAATGTATTGTTATATGGTCATGTCATTTGGTTGAACTAATGCAGGAGCAACATACCAAAGAGTTATGACTCATATATTTGATGGCTTGATCCATTAGAAGGTGGAGTCCTATGTTGATGATATAGTCATCAAAAGTAAAGATTGTCAGGATCATTTGAAGCATTGGAGGATCGTCTTTGAAAGGATCAAAAAATTTGATCTCAAAATGAATCCTCTTAAATGTGCTTTTGAAGTTATCCTGAGGAAAATTTCTTGGGTATATTGTACGGCATACAGGAATTGAGATTGATCCCAATAAATTAAAGGATATTGTTGAGATGCCTCCTTCGAAAAGCTTTCGCCAACTTTGTTCTTCACAAGGACAACTCGTGTTCATTCAACGTTTTATATCCAACATTTCTAACCGATGTCAGTCGCTCTCAATGTTGATGAAGGAGAATGCTCTGTTTAAATGGGATGATTAAGGCTTTTGATAGTATTAAGAAATACATCTCAAGTCCACCCATTCTCTTAACACTAATTCAAGGGAAGCCTCTCATTTTATACACAACAGCATTAGAAGAGTCTCTTGGAGCCCAGCTGGTTCAACACAATGATAAAGGCAAGAGGAATGCTATTTAATAAATCAACACAATGGTTCAACTCATATGTTCTCCTTTCAATTTATCTGTAGCCACAAATGTTAAATAAGTTATTCTCCAATTGACAAACATTGACTGACGTTGATTTTCTCTGCTCAAAAGCTTCGTCATTACATGTCTCACAGAATTACTCTCATCTCAAGCATTGATCCACTGAAGTTATTGATGACAAGACCAGCATTGACAAACATTGACTGGCGTTAATTTTCTCTGCTCAAAAGCTTCGCCATTACATGTCTCACAGAATCACTCTCATCTCAAGCATCGATCCACTGAAGTTCTTGATGACAAGACCAGCATTGACAGGTTGCATGTGGGCAATCCTGCTGTTGCAATTCGATATCACATATGTTTCCTCAGAAAGCAGTGAAATGATAAGTTTTGGCAGACTTTCTTGTTGCTCATCCTATTCCTGCTGATGCTCCACTCAACAATGATTTACCCGACGACAGGTTCTGATCATTCAAGAGAAGCAGAGGTTACAAATTTAGGAATTATATTTTGATGGAGCATCATCCATCAAACCTGCCCAATCTCCAGATCTTTCAAAAGCACGAGCCGGTATTGGTCTAATCATTGCGATACCAGAAGGAGGCATAATGAGGTATTCGTACAGATTAACTTGGCCTAGTACTAATAATGAAACTGAGTATCAAGCTCCGATAGCTGGCCTCAAGATGGCTATCGCAATGAAAGTAAAAAATTTTCACATTTATGGCGGCTTACAGATTTTCATAAATCAAGTGTTGGGCATTTATAGGATAAATAAGCTTGAATTGGCTTTTTACCATAAAAGAGCTACTCAGCTTATGAAACAAACCCCTCATATCACATTAACTCATGTGTCTCGAGCTCGAAACAGTAAAGCATACTATTTAGTTAAACTGGCTAAAGACATGGTTAACATGAATTTTGAGCCAGTATTGATCAACGTGCATACTCGAGGAGTCTTGGAATCGTCAGACTTATAACTCCCGCAAGAAGAGGGGCCATAAAGTTCAAGCAAGCACGATGCAACTTCTGTTGTTCCTCACACTCCCTCCAATATAGTTTCTCAAAATCAGCATGAGACAATCATGGCAGAGGAACGAGATGATTAGAGGCTGACCTTCATTGACTTTTAAAGAAGGAAAATTGTCTACAGATAAATCGATACTCAGCAAATCAAAAAGAGAGCCCTGCGGTTTGCTTTCATCATGAAACTCTTTATCTTAAATCATTTTAACAAATATGGCTCCGATGTCTAAAGCTTGATGAGGCCAACAAAGTTGTTGTTGAAGTGCATGAAGGACTTTGTGGAGCGCACCAATCAAATCCAAAAATGATCATGAAGATCAAAAGCATGAGTTATTACTGTCCATCAATAGTGAAATATTGCATTGAGCATGCAAAGAGGTGTCATGAATGCCCAATTCATGGGTGACATAATAAATCAGCCTCCTAATTCATTACACCCAACCATAGCATTTTTGGTCATTTGAATGTCGGCGTACGGATGTGATTGGACTGATTGATCCACCATCATCCAGAGGACATCGCTTCATTCTAGCTGCAACTAATTAGTTCTCAAAATGAGCTGATGTTGTCCCGTTCAAAGAAGTTACAGTTGAGCAAGTGATGAATTTCTTCACTCACAATACTGTCTATAGATTTGGTGTGACAAGTCGTATTATTTCGGACAATGGACGAGCTTTTAAAAGCACGAAGATCTAATTTGTCGATCGATACAAAATTGATTGACGAAATTCTTCAACATACAACCCAAGAGAAAATGGCTTAGCATAAGCTTTTAATAAGACACTGATTAAACTACTCAAGAAAATTCTCAATAAAAAAAACGAGAATGGCATACTAAGATGATGGAAGCGTTGTGCTCTCATTGCACAGCTTATAAAACACCGACTAAAACTGATCCTTATGCATTGTTGTTTGGAGCTAAAATGTTATTGCCACTTGAAGTTGAATTGTCATCACTTAGAGTAGTTGTCCAGTATAATCTTACTCGAGAACAAAATGCTCGCCTGAGAATAGAAGAATTGGATGCGCTGGATGAAATGAGTCTCCAAGCTCAACAGAACCTGGAAATCTATAGAGCAAAGATGCCTCAAGCCTTTGATCACAAAGTGTGTCCTCGGATGTTCCAGAGAGGGAATCTGTCCTAATGATGCGAAGACCAATTATTCCTAAGTTTGGCAGTAAATTCATGTCTAATTGAGAGGGCTTGTTCGTTATTGAAAAAATGTATCAGGGATGAGCCTATCAGCTAATCAATTTGAATGGTCAACGACCAATGCCTCCAATCAATGATCGATATTTGAAAAAATATTACACGTAATAACCAAGTCAGAGATGTTTTGCTTGAAATTTCATTTTAAAATGTTAAAGATTTGTTTCAATTTTATATGCATTCGAATTTTATTTGAAATTCTCTTGTAATACAAGAATGCATTTCAAAGTTATTAAAAATATTTCCCTGCAAGAATGGGGGCATTTTTTTAGTTCATTTGAGTTGATATTGAATTTAAATTCTCAAAATATGTTGCTCTGTCAAAATCCCCCCGCAAGACTGGGGGCATTTTTAAAAATGTTACATAAAATATATTTAATTTTTACTTACTAGACAGGGGACTCATTGCATGAGTTGACATCTTATGCTAAGCTAAGATACCAAAATATGATGTCAAAATTCTCAATTTTAAAGCATAAAATATTAGGGTCGACATCAAGCACTAATATCGAGATCCTTAAATATTTGTTGAAACAATTATCATCGAGCAAAAGTAGATACAAGATGAAATTTAAAGAGCAAAGTTTATTTTGATCAAAATCTTCAAAGTTCAACTAAAAAGACTTTGAGATTTGCAAATCTCGACGATTCAAGTTGAAATGATACAAGCTCTATCACAATTTATGTCTAAGACTCGAGAGGGTCAAAAAGATCAAACTCAACAAGCTCAAATATGATCGAGTCGTCGACCGTTCGTTTCACTCAACAAGCCATAAAAACGGTCGCAGTGAATGAGCAAGTTTTTCCTACTCAACAAACCATAAAAACGACCGCAGTAAGAGAGGCCCTACCTTGTTAGTCTACAGGAATTGGCTAGTTCCCAAGCTCATCCAACTTGACAAGTGTAAATCTTCTAAATCCATAAGACTTTTTCGACAAGTTAATAGATAAAGGAAAATCCCTAAGACTGCAAAATGAAGCTTCTTAATATGAAGAAGCACAGGTTCGTTATAGTCCAAGTCTAGGACTCAAACGGGTCAAGAAGGTCAAACTTAACAAGCCCAAATATGGTCGAGCCGCTGACAACCTTCTTCACTCAAAAAGCTGTAAAAATGGTCGCAGTGAAGAAGCCCCCAATTGTTAGTCTGATGGCAAAACTATAAAATCCCAAACCCATTCNAGGCCACAGTAAGAGAGGCCCTACCTTGTTAGTCTGTAGGAATTGGCTAGTTCCCAAGCTCATCCAACTTGATAAGTTTAAATCTTTTAAATCCACAAGACTTTTTCAACAAGTTAATAGATAAAGGAAAATCCCTAAAACTGCAAAATGAAGCTTCTTAATATGAAGAAGCACAGGTTCGTTATAGTCCAAGTCTAGGACTCAAACGGGTCAAGAAGGTCAAACTCAACAAGCCCAAATATGGTCGAGTCATTGACAACCTTCTTCACTCAAAAAGCCATAAATATGGTCGCAGTGAAGAAGCCCCCAATTGTTAGTCTGATAGCAAAACTATAAAATCCCAAACCCATTCAACTTGAGAAAACCAAGTGAACTAGATTATGATTTTTTTCTCGANTTCAACTTGAGAAAACCAAGTGAACTAGACTATGATTTTTTTCTCGATTAATCAAAAGTCAAAGAAAAATCAAAAGAAGTGAATACCGTTAAAAAAAGCATCAAGCTGAGCTCGACGTTCTGTTCAAAGGAGCTTCAATAAAGAAGTAAAATAGAATAAAGATGAAAAAAATATCCACTAAAAAAATAATAAAGACATACAGAAGATGAACAGTAACAAACTACAGTCCATATATAAAAAATGGCAGAACTACAGAGCTCGACACTGTGCCATGATCTCAGTAAGAGCCTCATACTCTGTCTCAGCAACCTACAACCCTCCACTACTTGAGTCAAGGCTAACTCAGCAGCTAACAAGACATAGTGATAAGTCTGAAATCGACAATGCTCCCTCTCAACTACTGTGTATGTCTAGTGTGCTCCACCTCAACACCGGTTTTGCACGATATGTTGTCTCTGATCTCTCCAAGAAGACGGCATATACAGTCCCCAAGACTCTCAATCTTAGCTAGAGTACCAGAAGTGCATTGGCAGAACCTTTGTAGAGCTTCAAATCACCTCTCGATCTCATCATGCACGTCTCCTAAACCTTTCACGAGGTTAGGTAAAGACCTTGGACTGAGTAATTGTGAGAGCTTTGAATCTGGGAACCAAAAACTCTAACTCCCGACATACCGCCTCCCAGTATGTGAGCTCTAGGCCTTCCAAACCAAAGTGCACTAAAAATCCAGCACTGCATTCGCATCCACAGTAAAACTCTCCAAAGACTGAGTAGATGCAAGATCAAATCCGGATATCAAGCTCCAGTGAAATGCTAGTGTGTATGCATCCATATCTCGATGCCTAAAATCTATAAATGACTGACGTCGATATCGGATCTCAAACTCATAATCTGCTCCAATTGCC